>CAOGCB010302413.1:0-12346 GCA_948266635.1 Cnidoscolus chayamansa
AATGGATATGTTTCCAACATGGGAAGATGTATTGATATGAAGAATAAGCTTTTTGGTATGAAGAGCCACAATTTCCATGTCTTTATGCAAAGATTATTACCTATTGCATTTCATGAGCTTCTTCCAAATACTGTTTGGCAAGTACTGACTGAGCTAAGCTTATTTTTCAAAAATATTTCTTCTACAAATATCATGGTTAAAGACATGGCAAATCTAGAAAAAGAAATTCTAATTATTATTTGCAAGCTAGAGTGCATATTTCCTCCTTCTTTCTTTGACTCAATGGAGTATCTTCCCATCCATTTGGCATATGAAGCAAAAATTGTTGGTTCAATACAATATCGATGGATATACCCTTTTGAGAGGTAACATATTCTGAATGATTCATGTCATCTTTTTTCATTTTTTAAAAATGCATCATAAGCCTCCATTTTCATATATTTGTAACTTTTAGATTTCTGTGACATCTAAAGTAAAATGTGAATAATAAAGTAAGAGTAGAAGGTTCAATATGTAATGCGTACTTGGTGGAAGAAGCATCCAATTTTTTGGCTCATTATTTTGAACCTCATATAAGGACACGAGATCGACAAGTGCCTTGTAATGATGATGGTGGGGATGATGCCGAAATTGAAGAAAATTTATCCACATTTAAATATCCTGGTCGATCATATGGCAGAGTGAAAATAAGGGTGTTATTTGATGATGAATATAAGGCCGCTTAAACACATGTCCTACACAATTGTCCAGAAATTGACACATTTGTCACATAAGTTAAATAAAAAAATTGAACCTCAATGTTCATTTGATTTAGTCGTGTATTTTCCTTCCATCTAATAATTACAAATGAATTGTTTGTGTAGTTTATTCTTGGATGATGTGCAACAAACATCACAAAATATTAGAAACAAAATTTGCAGATTGGTTTAGAACTTATGTAAGTTTAACTTTATTTAGATTGATTTATTATTAAAAAAAAGTTGTGTAATATATGGAGAATAATGACGTAGGATGGTACCGTGTAAAAATCGAGAGATTATACTCCGTCAGGAGTTTTAAACTAATGACCTTGGTTTGGACCATGAATAAGAAAATAAAAAAAGGTAAGAAGTTGAATTCTTATTAAAAGAAATAATTGAGTGCTTCCAAAATAATTGATTCCTAAATACAACACAAAAGAACATATATATAATAGTAGAAATCCTAAAGCAATAACAATTCTTAACCTTCTAAATGATGGAATCCTAAAGCAATAACAATTCTTAATGAATTTAACCCCTTAAATGATGGAATTTTTGCCTCAAAGTCTACGACAGGCCTCGGCCCTCGTCGCACTTTTTAAAGTTGTCTATCTCGAAATTTTTTTTCTGATGGGCTAGTATGGGCCTCAAACGAACAACCAATGCAAAAGTCAGGCTCTTTTCTATATTGGTTCAGCCCGGTCCAAGGCTTCTTCAAAATCCAAGGCCAACTGGTCTATCTGTTCTACATCATTCCCTTCCACTTGTAAAGAACTCGACCTCGAGTTATCAACAGCAGGATAATAAGGAAACAAGTTTGCCACATTAAATGTTTTGGACATCTTCATATGTGCTGGAAGATCAAGAACATAGGCATTATCATTAATCCGCTGAACAATCTGAAAGGGACCAATCTTTTTTGGGTCAAGCTTCTGTTGTCCGCCTCCATGCTCCGTGCGTAAATAAACCATAACTTGATCACCAACATTGACAGACTTGAAATGCCTATGCTTATCAGCTGCAATCTTATATTTGTCATTAGCATCCTGAAGACATTGCTGAACTTACTTGAAAACTTCCACCTGCTGTGTAGCCAAATTGTTAGCTGCAATACTCTTAGGAAGATCAGAAGGTAGGGCCAAAAGATCAACTATCTAGGCTGGAACTTTTCTGTATACTATTTCAAATGGTGCCATCTTCATTGAGTCGTGAACAGAACTATTTTAAGCAAATTCTGCCTGTGCAAGAGCAAGATCCCAAGCAGTCTTATTTTCAATAAAGATACAACATAGTAAGTTGCCAAGAGTATAGTTCACCACTTCATTTTGCCCATCAGTTTGAGGGTGAGCAGAGCTGCTATATCAAAGTTCAGTACAGAAATGTTTCCATAAGGTGATCCAAAAATGAGCAAAAAATTTCACATCTCTATCGGAGGTGATGGTCTTTAGAATGCCATGTAAATGAACAATCTCCTGGAAATAACTTGGCAATATGAGATGCATTGTTAGTTTTCTTGCAAGGAATGAAGTGCGCCATTTTAGAGAACCTGTCAACTACAACAAAAAAAGAATCAGATCCACGTTGGGTATGTGGAAGGCTGAGAACAAAATCCATAGACAAGTCTTCCCAAGGGTATTCAGGAATAGGTAACGGCGTATATAAACCAATATTCTACGAATGACCCTTCTGAGTTTGGCAAACTCAGCATTTCTGTATCATCTGGCCTGTCTTCTTTTTTAGTTGTGGCTAATAAAATCGTGCCTCTAAACCAGCAATGGTTTTATCTCACCCAAGATGACCACTCAAACTTCCACCATGCACCTCTTGGATTAATTGTTCCCGAAGAGAAGAATGAGGAATGCATAACCTATTCTCCTTGAAAAGGAAACCATCATGAATCGAAACCCATCGGCAGGTTGTCTAGCCTAGATCTTCCCCCATATTTTAGCAAAATCATCATTAGCATAAAGGTCTATTAAAAATTCAAATTCCACAACCTCAGGACTAACTATAACCAATAAAGCTGCTCTCCGACTCAAAGCATCTGTAACTTTATTACTGATGACAGCTTTATACTTTAGAACATAATGAAAAGCCCCAAAATAACCTGCCAATGCATGTGCATTTTATTCACATGCTTTTGAGTCTTAAAGTGAATCAAAGCTTGATGATCCGTGTGAATAATATATTCTTGCCCTATAAGATAATATTCCCAAGTCTTAAAGGCTCGAAAAACTGCATACAATTCCTGCTTATAAGTAGACCATTTTTTCCTAGCTTCGTTCAACTTCTCACTAAAAAAATACAATCAGTCTACCAGATTGTGATAATACACCACCAATTCCAACACCACAAGCATCACAGTCAACTTCAAACAATTTATCAAAATCTGGTAAAACAAGAATGGGGGTAGAAGTAAGCTTATCTTTAATTTCTTCAAAGCTTTTGTTGACAACATCAGTCTGAGTAAATTTTTGTACTCCCTCCTTCTTCAAACAATTTGTGATAGGGGCAACAATGGTGCTGAAATTTCTAATAAATCGCCGATAGAATGTAGCAAGACCATAAAAGCTGCAAACTTCAGAGATATTTTTGGGAATGGGCTAGTTTTGAATTGCTTCCACCTTCTTTTCATCTACATGAATTCCTTCTACATTAACAATATAGCCAAGAAACAGAACCTGCTTTGTCATAAAGGTGCGTTTTTTTTTAGTTAATAATAAGCTCGTTTGCTTCCAAAGCTGTCATAACTTGACGATGGTGTTGCAAATGCTCATCATTACTGCGACTAAAGATCAAAATATCATCAAAATAAACAACCACCAATTTGCGTAAGAAAGGGCATAAAACCTAGTTCATAAGTTGCATGAATGTAGTTGGTGCATTTGTCAACCCAAACAACATAACCATCCACTCATATAAGCCTTCCTTCATTTTAAAAGTCATTTTCCATTCTTCTCCTTCCTTAATCCGAACCTGATGATAGCCACTTTTAAGATCGATTTTGGAGAAAACTATAGATCCTGATAACTGATCCAACATGTCCTCCAAGTGAGGAATAGGAAAATGATACTGAATAGTAATCTTGTTAATGGCTTTGTTATCCATGCACATTCTCTAAGTCCCATCTTTCTTTGGAACTAATAATGCAGGAACTCCACAAGGGCTTATGCTCTCTCAGATGTGCCCTTTCTTCATAAACTCTTCAACCTGTTTCTGAAAATTTTCACTTTCCTTCGGACTCATCTTATAATAAGGCATATTTGGCAACTTGGATCTAGGAATGAAATCAATCTAATGTTGTATATCCCACAAAGGTGGCAAGTGTGTTGGCTATTCCACTACTATTGGAAACTCCTCCAACAGTTCTTTAACGGGAGTGGAATATGTATCGCTTCCTTCTCTTCATTTTTCTTTCTAACCACTAAAGCCAATGCACCCTCAGACTTCTCAACTTTGCTTAATAGTTTCTGGATTTTAGTAGAGACAACAATAACAAGTTTCCCTTCCACTTTAGAAGGTTTAGTAGATCCAGAAGGCAAAATAATGATCTTCTTATTTTTCCACACAAACATGTATGAATTCTCCTTCCCCTTATGCAAAGCATCAACATCAAACTACCAAGGACGTCCTAACAAGATTCCACAAGCATCCATATCTACGATGTCGCAATTAACAGATTTAGTATAAGATTTACCTATATAGATAGGCATGCTGCAAATTCTATTAATTTCAATTGATGGTCCTTCCTTGATCCACCCAATTTTGTATGGTGCGGGATGAGGTTGTCTGGATAGCTTCAATTTCACCACCAATTATGAAGCGATCAAATTCTCACAACTGCAACTATCAGTGATCAATATGTATACGACTTCTCCCACTAGACACTTTGCTTGGAAAATCTTTCTCCTTTTGGTCTCATCTTCCTGTTTTGGAGAACATAAAATTTTCTTCACCACATAAGTAACTTCTCCATCTTCTGATCCAGCAATAAACCCTTCGTCCTCAGTTTCCTCTTCAAATTCAACCACCTCATCGACCACATTAACCCATCATCAGTCATTATCAACTCCTCTGTGCTCAAGACAATTGTTAGACCTATGATCAGGATGCCTGTAATGATAACATATATCTTCGAATGGTTTCTGATACATATTATTGGATCTACTTGTCCTATATGCCTTATTAATAGGATCTTTTCCTCAATTGTCTCTCTTCTCTTCCGTAGTGGTACGTTTATTACCAGGCGATACAGTCTTAGAGGATTGGCCGCTGTAATTATTTCTGTATTGCCCTGCCGAACCGGAACTCCTATAACTGACATTCTGACTAGACTGTTGTCAAGGAGGCTACCATTCAACTAGTTCTTCCACTCGTTTAGCCATCTCAATGGCATCTGCTGAAGTAAAAATTGCAAGTACACCCATTATACATCGAATATTATGATTCAGGCCCCTCTTGTAGTGGGCTAACTACTGTGTTTCATTTTCATAGTTATCACATCTTGCATGTAATCGTAAAAACTCCTCTATATAGTTATCCACCTTTCTGCTTCCTTGGATGCAATCGTGATAACTCCTCTATATAGTTATCCACCTTTCTGCTTCCTTGGATGCAATCATGATAATGGTTATACAAAACTTGAGTGTGATCATTAGGCAAAAATCATTGCTCAATCATCTGTCTCATCAGCACCCAATCTTGCACGGGTCCAATCCTCCTACGATTGTGCTCGTTTTGAACAGAATTCCACCATGATGTTGCACCACCCTTCAGTTTATAAGCGACGATTGCAACTCTGTGCTCTTCCTCCACATTCATGATTTCAAAGAACCGATCTACCTCTCCCAACTGATCCACTAAAAAAGATATAATAAATAAATAAAGAAATAAAGTGTGAATAACTACTAGCAAGTGTACAAGATCGGATCAAGTAATATAGTGGGAGAAAGAGTGTCGAACCTTGAAGATTAATTAATTACTAGGCTTATATCAATTTTTATTATTATTTAGATAATAATGTATGATGAGAAAATACAGAATAATATTGATCATGTAAAAGGAGAATTAAAAATTTAATGAAGAGAATATAAGAAATATAGAATCCATCCTAATTGTCCTAACCAATTTGTGTTCATGATGTAGCAGCTATGTGGAATTTTCATAAGAAATTGACAAACTTTAAATCTTTTTCAAGTTAAAGTATAAAAACCCCAAATTAAGATAATAGCTCCTGCTAATTAAAGTAAATGAGGATTCAAAATTACAGTCATCAATTTCCCAATTAAACAATTGCCAAATGTAATTAAAATAAATTCTCCAAATCCCTTGGTGAAAAATTAATTAGCAACGTTGAATAAACACTGATGTCAAATCTTGATAATTAAATAACACTGCTCCCACATAAATTATTAAACCTTATCTGGGAGTTTCTAACAAATCTTGATTTCCTTGTTAGGTTATTTAAATCTCTATAAACTGAATTCAATTACCGAATCCAATTTATAGTAGAAATCCCCATATCAAAAATCCCACACAATCAACTGTTTATAACATGAATTAGTTTATTAGTGCTTCATCTTATTTCTCACCAAAGAATTTAGAACATAATAATGTTCAATGTAGAAAGATGAATTAAATATGCAGGAGAAGTGTACATATTGGAGAACAAGAATTGCATAAAGAAAGTAATTGAAATGAAATAAATGCTTAAATCTTTCCTGAATTTGATGAACAATGAAACTCCAATCTTTCACAATGATTTCTTTCTATAAGTTCTTATACTGAAATAAAAATTAACAGAAAATAAATTCCTATCGTTCCCTTAAGAGATTCTAATAGAGAAAACTAAAATGTTACAAGAAAAGAGAAATGGAAAGATGGAAAAATGAAATAATTCTCTCCATAAATGAATTAATTACAAGGCTCACACCAAGGCCTTTCATAGAGTTCAGGGAGGAGAGAGAAGAATCTGATCTGATGAGCAAATCTCTCAAGATCATATTTGATTTCTGGTTAGAGATAGAAGATTCAGTCAAGCCTGGCTTTAAGGTTGGCGGCTTTGAATATAGTCCGATTCAAGGCTACATTAAGGCTAGCTCAAGGTTAGAGGCTTTCCATAGTAGGCCGGCCTAAAGCCGGCGGCCTTCATGGTGTAGGTCGGCCAAAGGCCAGTGGCCTTCCCTTGTAAGTCGGCCAAAGGCTAGTAGCCTTCGTTCTTTCCTCTTTGTTTGCTCTTTGATTTTCAAAAACTCCTCTGATTTACTTGAAATTGCCTTTTAGGTCCTCCAAACTTGCATTTTCACAATAAACATCATTAAGTACCAATTTCTTATATTTTGTTATGATATTAATATAAATTTAACACAAGTCTTGAAAGAAAATATAAGTAAAATATGATCTTATCAATATCCCACACTTGAACTTTTGCTTGTCCTCAAGCAAAATAAAAATCAACTGGAGAAATCTATCATTGAACTTCTAGTGACCACAGCTCTAACCATACTGATTAACTAGAATCTAGTTGAAATTTAGCAGTTAATCTAAATAAAACAAAATTTTAATCCCAGTGTTTAGCAATTGAATTTGCTTCAAAAGAAAAAAATTATTAGTTTATGAGGAAAAACATTCATTTAAACTTCATAGAATATTAACAAGTATAAGCTCCCATATTTTTTCTTTCTCAATAAGACAACAAAAAGTGAAATCATATGGTATCCCTTTTTTCCTAGAATTTCTGCATTTTTAATTTAGTCTTATTTTCACTTATCATTCAACATTTTCTTTCTAATTTGCCTTAATTGATAGCAGAGTCAGACTTCACTCTTCTAAGGGACCAAAGCTCGCTCATGTCAACCTGACTTTCAAAATTTTTTTTCACCCTTCTCATTATTATGAGTTCATTAAGTTGGCACATCCCGGGCTCATCACCCAAGTGACCAGGTTTTAAAGGGACCCCTCGAACTCTTCCTCACACTAACATTCAAGATTGGATACTATTAACTCACTTACCTTGAGTTATTAGAGTAAAAGCTTTAATTGCCCTTTTTTTGTTGAATGATAATAGCTAAGACTATTTTTATAAGGGATCACTAAGTGAAAATTTATTTTACCTCTTTCACTAAGTGTTGAAATGTTCTCAAAGAAATTTCAAGAAAACATTATCTCAACCAATTTTTCCAAGAAGTAAACCTGCTTGTTTTTCAACTTAAGGACTAGATTTTTCTCTCAAATCTCAAATTCAAAGGCTAAACATAGGGTAAACCTGCGTTCTAAAGATTTCACTATTAACTTTTAACTATATAAGTCAGTCATAATAGTTAATGAGTGGGGCACTAATCTAAGTCAATTTCAAAATTCGTTGAAATGTGATAAATACATAGTTCTACATTTATAATACATTCCCCACACTTAAATTTAACAATGTCTACATTGTTTCTAGAATAGCACAAACAAGTAAGGAAAGGAATAATAATGCAAGAAATTAAAAAAAATGGTACTTCCCTAGTGTCAAGTTTGTAGTAAGAAAATTGCTTCATAACATATGTCATCCTTAGAGTGTCTGTACGCCTTGAATTTGAACTCTTGCTTCTTCTTTTTTCTTTTTCTCTTTTTATTTTTTTTATATATTTTTTGAAGCATGGGCTGCCTCTCATGTAGTGCTTAGTTTATAGTTGCTTAGCTTGACTTTTTCAGTTCAGTTGTGGCATAATTTCTTTGAGCCTCATTCAAGGATTTGCTTGCATGAAATGACTTACCTTTCCTTTGCCCAAGTACCAAGGGTTGTGTCAATGATGGAATTGGCTTCTTCTCACTTGTGCCTAGCTCCTCATATTAGCGAGCTCGAATTTCTGATGCTTCTTCTACGCATGCTTCACTGAAGGCCATTGGCTTTCCATTGGTTTTTGGCTGGCCTTCATTCAAGGCCGCCAGCCTTGAGGTGGCCTTGATTTAATTCCTTAGCTTTTTGTTAGCCTTCTTTCAAGGTTGTCGGCCTTGAGGCGGTCTTCATTCCTTTCATCGAGATCTTCGAGCACTGACTCCATAGTCTCCATACATGTTTTCTCTTCAATAATCTCACAAGTAAACTCATCAATAACATCAATTGTGTAATAAGAATCAGAGTTATCAAACTTCCTCATAGCCTCATAAACATTAAAAGTTACTTCCTCACCCATAACTCTCAAAGTAAGCTTACCTTGTTCCACATCTATCAATGCCTTACTTGTTGTAAGAAACGGTCTTCTCAAGATCAAGGGCACCTCTCTGTCTTCATCCATTTCCAAGACTATAAAGTCTACTAGAAAGATGAATTTGTCCACTTTTACTAAGACATCCTCCACTATACCCTTTGGGTATTTGACACTTCTATCAACAATTTGTAAGGTGAGATGGGTCTCCTTGCATTCCCCAAGTCCTAGTTTCTTGAAAATAGATAAAGGCATTAAATTTATACCTGCACCAGAGTCTATAAGGACTTTATCAAAATGAAAATTACCAATAGTGCAAGGAACAGTAAAACTCCCCTGATCTCTTTGTTTCCTTGGCAGGTTAGGTGAATTCTTCTGTAGCATCATGGAACACTCTCATGTAAGCATCACAGGATCATCCCTATCTATCTTTCTCTTCTTGGTGAGCAATTCCTTCATGAATCTGGCATATGAAGGCATTTGCTAAAGTGCCTCTGCAAAAGGAATGTTAATATGCAATTTCTTAACAATTTCTAAAAATTTAGCAAATTGTGAATCCAATTGTTGTTGCTTCAACCTTCCTAGGAAAGGAACATGAGGAACATATGGTTTCAATTTTGGTGAAGCTTGCTTTAGTTCCTCTTCCTTTTATTTCCCTTTAACATTTTTTGGGTTATCAACCAAAGATTTATCAACCAATTCCTTACCACTTCTCAACATTATAGCATTTACACCCATAGAATTTTGCTCATTATTGCTACGTAAAGACCCAGGTGGTCTATTACTTAACTGATGAGACATCTGACTAATCTGATTCTCAAGATTCCTTATGGTTGCCTTTTGATTCTGCAACATTGTGTCAGTTTTTTGCATATAACTCAATATTAATTCTTCCATTTTTTACTGACCTACTTGCGAAGAGGTATTAGGATGAGGACCATGTTGATGGAATGTATTGTGATTAGGACCTTGTTTTTGAAATCCAGGTGGTTTAAGTGCATTATTATCATTTCTCCAAGAGAGATTTGGATGGTTACGCCACCCTGGATTATAAGTGTGTAAGTAAGGTCCTTAATTACCTCTTTGGAAATTGTTGCCAAAATTTGCTTACTTTCCATGAGTTGAAGTGGATGGGTTTCCAGATGGACATTTTAGAGTTGAACATGATTCACAATATGAAATTTGGTTAGCATTAAAAGAAGGTGCAGAGGTGAGTTTACTTACCTGGGCTGTAAGAGCTAAGATATTGGCTGTCAAATTGTCCAGTTCATTAATAGATGACACTCTAGACTTTGTTCATTATGTCAATTGTGTGTACTGGAGGCCATTTCATCAATCAAATCACTCACCTCCTCATAAGTCTTACTTATTAGTACACCTCCTGAAGCAGCATCTACTAGAGACATTAATATCTCATCTAGACTGAGATAAAAAAAATCTCAATCAGGAGGTTGTCTGGCAATCCATGATGGGGCATCTTCTAATTGCCTCTTTGAATCTTTTCCAAGTTTCGTATAGTGATTCACCACTAAACTTGGTAAAGTTAGTGATGTCGCTTCTTAATCTTGCAGTCCTAACTAGTAGGAAAAATCTCCTGAGAAACATAGATGAGAGATCAGCCCAAGCAGTTATAGAATTTTGTGGCAGTGAATTAAACCAAGCCTTAGCTTTATCTCTAAGTGAAATTGGAAAAAGTTGTAATCTGATAACATCATCAAATACATTATTTATTTTCACTGTATTACAATATTGAATAAAAACTGCAATATGCTCATCCGGACTCTTATTTGGGTATCCTCTAAATTAATTTGATTGAACCATCTGAATGAGTGCTGGCTTTAATTCAAAATTATTTGCCTAAATAGTAGGCCTTCTGATTGCAGGACCTGAAACAATGGGCACCGTATATTCTCGAAGTGGTCTACCAACACCTTGAGTACCATTGTTGTTCTCTTCTGCCATTTTAATTTGTTTTCTTCTTATTTTCTCTTTTCTAAGTTGTCGCAAGGTACATTCTATTTCAAGATTAATTGGTAGAAGGTCAACACTTCTACCTTGGCGTATAAAATACCTGCAAAACAAGAATAAGAGACAATCACACAATAAAAATAAAATAAAAAGTTTGCACCTAAATTAATAATAAAATTGAAAGTGGTCTAATATTAATTAATTCCTAGCAATGGCGCCAAAAACTTTATCTACGCAAAAAGATATAATAAATAAATAAAGAAATAAATTAAGGTCATCTATTCTTACCAAAAAGTCCAATTAATTCTAGAAATTTTTACTTTATAATTTTCTAAGTGAATTTTCAATATTATTTAACTTACCAAATTTTTTTGTCATTTAAATTTTTATCCATAAATTTCAGTAATTTAGGTATGATTTATGTCCAACATTTTAAGTTTAAATTTCTACCCAAAATTTTAAAATTGGTCTTTATGGTAAATTACAACTTGGTCTTAAGTTCTTTATGATTTAGTCGCTTTGGTCCATAATTTCATTTTTATCTATAAATTAAAATATTTTAAGCTTAATACCTACTCAAAATTTTTGTCCAATTTACTGCTCAATATTCTAGAATTGGACTCTTAAGGCAATTTATAATTTGGTCTAAAATTTCTATAATTTTTTTTCATTTTAGTCCCTATTTCTTCCCAAATTTTATTTAGGCTAATTTTCACACTCTATTTATATGAATTCAACCCAGAAAATTTCCAAACCTACTATCCTAATTCAGTTCTTATGGAAAATTTTATTTTGGTCTATGGTTCTTTTCCAAATGGTCCATTTTAGTCTTTTAAGTAAAATTTCAGTTTTGGTCCTTGTGTACCAAGTTTTTTTTTTCTAAGCAATTTTTTGTCCACAAGTCCACTATCCATGTCCATATTTAATTTATACATTCTGCCTAAAATAAATTTTTCATATTCAATTACAAAAATGATTTAAAGTGCATTTTGGTCTGTCTCATCTTCATCATTGGTCACCTTATTTTAGGATTAGTATTTGGTTCTTTTTCATGCGGATTAAATCCTCCATTTTTTCCATCCTTTCATCCACACATATACATGGTTAATATACAATCATTTCCATCTAATTACATTTACTTTCTCTACATAAAATAGAACCACCATTAGAAACCAAATACAACATGTATTTCATTATTTTATGTATAAAACCTAACCTCTTGTAGAGCTGATTTTTCCTCTTTGTTTTGGGGTCCTTTAGGCCTTGGTTTTCTGGTCAAAATTCTGTCCAAATGGTATTTGAATAGTCCTTGATTTCCCCTTGGTGGAAAGACACCAAAACTACAAAAAGAAGCTTTGGATCATGACATGCATGATCATCAAAGAAGGGAAAACTTACTCAACTTTGGGATAAGTTTTACTAACCTTTCCTTGAGCTTTTCCTTGTCCA
>CAOGCB010302777.1:0-12500 GCA_948266635.1 Cnidoscolus chayamansa
GAGAAGAGTAAGGGCTGATTCAACTAGCACTGGTTACGTCCTTCTTTCAAACATCGTCTGATTGAACACTTAGAAAATCTTTCACAAGGCTAGCAAGAGATTCAATAGAAACTGGCATCCTTTCTTTCGTGGAAAAGAGGCAAAGAGCCTATTCGTTTCAAGCGGATGCGGCATTTCTTCTATGTTAGTATAGGATACCACCAGCGTCGTATTCGATGATGGACATATTAGGTAAAGAAGCTTAATCCCGAACTCTTCCTTCTTCCCGAACAGCCTATCTAAGAGTAGATTTATGGTCAATTCTTGCAGTTCCTTGCTTCACTTCAGGAAATTCATTAACACCGTATTCGATTCCATCTTCTTCTTCTGTGCTCGTGACTATCTGTAGTATTGGACTAACTGGGCACAACCTATTTTATTTGAAAAGGTTCGATGTAATTGAGCGGATTCTTCCTTCAAACCTTCGACGTCTTATTGCCGTTGTCGAAAAGAATAGCAGGGCATTCGATAGCAGCTACTTCTGTGCTGCACATCTTTCCCGTTCGTATCGTAAGAATTTCATTGCCTCGTCCATTAACATGGGGACGAATTGTAGGCTCTTCGGTATCAAGACCGCTTTTTTCACCTGAGGAAGGATTTGCTGCTCGGTATAGTTGGCATTAGCATCAGTGTCTTAAAAAGAAAAAGGCTCTTGATCTTGAAGGCAGATCCGTCTTGGCCTGCAGCCTATGATAATTCATGCTATACTTCCTGCGTCTATTGACATTGATTCCCTCACAGCATATTCTCTTGCTGCGGATGAAGTAAGCCTAAGCCCTAGTTTACTATCTAGTGGCACTGTCACAACCCCATTTCTTGCGAACATCTGTCCATTTGTCCTCCTCAGGGATATCCTTACTAATGCCCCTTCCTCTAATGTCTTGAATTCCGTTTGAACTAATAGTTGGCTTCATTCCTATTCTATTCCCAAGACCGGGAATTCCTTATCCGTAAAGCAGTAAAGCAGGAAATGGCAATAAAGAAAAGTAATCAGGAGAGGAATCGGGTGACGAAGAAAAGCATTCATCCCATGAGATGCCATCTTATTTATATGCAACACCGGCTACTGGTTTTTCTGACAGGTTCGGTTCACAGCTCCTACTCGTACGAGAGCAGTAGCAACGGTAATGCCTCCAACACCGGTTATTCCCACAGCTTCTTCTATTCCTTGGCTGGCCTTCTGCTCCTATGTCGATGTTTTCGGAGCAAGAAGCAAGTCAGTCTTACCCCCGAGGTGCCTTAGCTAGCTTTCTGCCTCGATCAGCTCATATGCTTTTTTAGAGGAATTAGCATCTTTCCTACCCTAATCCTTGCTTTCCCAAACGTCAGCTAACCCATTACTATATATATTAACAAAACATAGATTCTAGCTTGAACCCAAAGGGAAGGGTTTAGTTCCGAGTTAAGGGCTGAGGGTGGGGAATGTTCCCATAATCCGACTTTTGTCTGCCTTCCTTCTTGCCTTGGCGCTTTGCTTTGCCCCTTGCCGAAAGGCTTTTGTGAACTGCTTTCTACTTTGCAAGACTAGCCCTTGTCTGGTCACGTCACTCCCTTTCCTTCCTTGTTTGCATTCCAGGTTGGTTCCAAAGAAAGGGTTGGAAAATGGAATCAAACAAAGGTCAGATAGGCCCTCCCGTCCCATTCTATTTCCTAAGATCCGTCGATTTATCCGTCGTGGTTCAGAGTCTCGTACTAGCCTCGCCTTATCTAAGTAAGGCGGATGGAAGATGGCCTTCTTAATGAGCTCTCTCGCTTGACTTTATCGGTAGAGCATTTCTTGCTAGATCGGATTGAGAGTGACTTCTTCCGCTGTCTATGTTTTCAAACATTTCATCGGCGTCGACATTTTCTTCATCTCAGCCAGTTCCGGCTTGCTCCGCATAGGCTACATCTCGGCCTTTCATGGATATTCTTTTCAATTCATTTTTGAAGCCCTTCGTCCGGGGGTACCACGCAATCCGTTTAGATCTATTTAAGTTGCCAATGAAATGGAATATGGGGAACTCTCCGTCTAAGTGGTTAATCCGACGAGTCAATTCTCAATGCGATGCTGCTATCCGTTCGACGATCCTACTTCTGATGTCACCCCCGCCTCTCCCTCCCAGTGGAATATCCCAACTATTCTCTATCCAATTCCGGAATGGATCATGAAAGATTTTTTCTTGAGATGCCGATAAGGAACAGCCAATTATAGAAGCGGGTGGCAGGGAATGAAAGCACTCCTGTGATAGCAAAGTATAGAGATTATTTAGAGCTAGGGGCAGGCCATCTATTCCTGCTTGACTTTCTTCAAAGATGCCTTAGATCTCTTTCTCGTTCGAGGTGGGAGTAGGCAGGATGAAATACTGGATGTTGAATTATCAAAAAGATGATAGGCGGGCTCTGCCTGCTACTCGTCTCTCTTTCTGGCTCGCCTAAGGCTTAGCGAAGAAATGCTTCAGTTTACCGATGTCTGATATTAGCTTATATAAAGTCAAAAGGAGAGTGTGATCCATTCAACAGATAAAGAGAGAAGGGTGCGTTCTATCAATAGCTTAAAACGGGCTCAAGGAAGGAATTCTTGAGCAGAGCAAAGCAGCTCGCCCTACTAAGAGTTGCCTTTTCAACCTCTTCTTACTTAGATGGAAAAGTAAGCAAGAAAAGGGAATCAAAACCTTTCCCTTATATACGAGAATACCAGACGTGCCCCTGACACCCTTTCTTTCTCCTATTGCTACTGCCCGATACTGCTTCCTTTTGTTGCAACCTTCCCTTCCCGCCTCGGTTAATCACCTACTTTCTGTCTCGCTGACCTACGACTGATTCTTCTTCTCTTTCAAGAGGAGCTTGACTTCTTGCCTTACTGACCTTATTCTAATCTAAGTGATTTGTTATCTCTTCTGTCCTTTCATTCTTTCATTAAGAGTTTGACTAAGACCTCCTATTATAGGACAAATACCCCGGTTTTGTCATTCATTCTATTTACTAAACTAAATAACCCCGATGGGATGACGAGAATATGCTCTGCAGATGTTTTCAGGAAGAAGAGAAGCCGGTTTTAGCAAGGAGCGAAGGGCGGCTGGTTCGATAGGACCAGGGCTGATGCGGGGCGAAGGCAAGAGGTCTAGGTCTTTGCTGCCTGATTGACTGCTTAAAAGCTTGAAGGGACGAATAGGCTGCACTTTGATTGAATCAGAAATGAAAAACTATATAGAGGAAGAGAAGAAGCTGTGAATAGGTCCTAGGTTCTTATTTCACAAAGGTAGTGATCAGTGTAAGAAGAATCCGCTCTTACAGAATCAGCCGCTCTTAGCTCTTAAGGGAGTTTTTTTCAAGCTTTCTTTCACGTCTCCTAGGCTAAACCTATTTCCTTTTTAGTCTTTCATCAGCCGAGAGGGAAAGAGATTCTGATTCAAATGATCCCAATTCCAGGAGTGAAATAGTCTGCTTTGATAGAAGCAGGCAAGGTCAAAGGAATACAACTGAGCAAGATAACTGGATTGAAGCAGATGCCATAAAGAGTGAAAGTCAAATCCATTAGCGCCCAGAGGCAGAGCAAAGAGATTCGGAGATAGAAGAGAGTAGGACCACTTCGAAGTCAATGTGTTAAGCATAGTGACATTTTCAAATCCCATAAAGAGAGAGAGTTAATATGCCCTTCATCAAGAACTTAGTTTGCACTTGCTTCGAAAGTTGAGATAAAGAAAGAGAGAGATGTGGAACTCTTTTCTCCTAGTCCGATTAAAGATAGATAAGACATCTGCCAGTGTAATCTTTTTCCTAAACCCCTCCTCCTTGGCAATCTAGCAGCCAGAATTAGCTTAGGAATGCGATTCGTAGCATCTATAATGTAATGTAGTGTATATTGAGCTCGCATCCGAACAACATCTTGTTGGACAGGCCAATATGGGAAGGGCTTTTTAGATACCTCAGGGTTGTTAACGAAAGGAATAAGTAAGGTTCATGCTTGCTATTGATGGTAATATAGCCTACTGGGTAACTACTCCTACGACTAGAACGTTTTCCTTCCCAAAGTAACTAAACGAAGTTTGATATAGGAAGCCATTAATGTAGCGAAGCTTTTTCTGTCATATGATCGGTCTTGATCTTCATTCTATACATTCTCTTAGCAACTGCTCAAGTCGGTCGTCTTCTATCCACACATGGCGGATGAAATCAATAGAAGTTGGTCTTCTTTCTGTGGAGCCGTTGGCTAGGCTACCTGTGAGGTTGAGGTGAGTGTGGGCAGGGGACGGACATTGATTGAAGGTTGAGTCTTCTACCGGGGAGGAATTGAATCAGTAAACGCCTTCGCTACCTGGAGAGCTAACTGGCAAGAAGGAAAAAGATTCCCAGCTAATCAGTGAGTAGTGGTCAAAGAGAGCGCGGAGTGGGCAATAGGAAAAGTTTCACCTTAGCCTCGAATATCTTGATCCACTAGAAAGAGAATTACCAGATACGAATACAAATACAGTTGGAGATCAATAAGCCAAAAGCTTTAAGAAAGCTTGCGTAAGGTCAGATTACAGGAAGAGCACAGGTCAGTCTTCTTCATAAGTTCCCTTCCCGTCAGGATAGGGCAAAAGTAGCTTTGTATTCAACGAGTGATTCAGAGTTGTCTTGCCTTTCTAAATTCAAGCATGTCTCTTATGCTAGTTCATCTATAGAACGTCAAGACCTTGTCTTCCTGGTCAATCAAGCTAAACTAAATAAGGAAAGCCAGCAGGCAAGCTCTATCTTACGTGGAGTTATCTTTGCCCCCGAATTCCATCTTTCCTCTCCCTAGCGAAGCACAACACAGGCTTGGTCGAATCTTCTGTCTTGGGCTCTTCTTTCCACATCTCCAGATAGTCGTTTGGAGGCAAAGGGGTGCGAACCGGAGCTCTTCTCTTACTGGTAGTTTCATCTTCATAGGTTGTTTGCGCGAGGCTTGCCCTCAAGGAGAAGGCGCAGCAAGCTCGTCCTCGCCCGTACCGGCGCCCGCGGTACCGGAGCAACCCACTGCCCCAGGAGAAGAGAACAAGAAGGAAAAAAAGATTCCTCCCCCCTTTTCCCGAAAAAAAAAAGAAGCTACTCGCCTAACCTAACGACTATATAGAGGAGGGATATTCTATTAAAAAGAAGGCCCGGCTTGCATTAGCCTTTTCTTTAAGGCCAGGTTGCCTAGCAATAGTAACCTAATTATTTAAGGTTACCTTCAGGGTCAGGTAAGGCTTGCAATATATTCGTTTAAGGGCTGTTACGGTCTCGTTAAGAAGAGAAGTCTCGGTCAGCGGATTGATAAGAAGTCCATACTACGTTTCCTAAACTTGAAAGAGACCGAAATGCCCCGTAAATGCCCAGCCCGAAAGAAGACTTCTATGGTCCGAGGAGAAAAATGGATTTCCAGATGGATTAGCTGTCTTTTTTCGTAGACCGAAGAGCAGAACTAGTTCAAAGTGTTCCCGCTTCCAGTTATTAAAATCCTTGATCTCTTATTGTTATTACTTATCCTGATGGAAATGGGTCGTCCGTTAAGCAAGGTTAATGTCATTATAATGGAACTACCTTTTTTCTTTTGATTGGACACTTTATTCATAATGCCAGTGAGAAAGTTTTTGATTCCGTGCATAAATCATAAGCGCTTTTGTTAAGTAAACCTTATCAGTGAAAATGTTTTCCCTAGGTAATAATCAGGAGATAAGATCCCTTGCTTCTTTAAAGGAAAGGGGCGGAACGGCCAAGAAAAAATATTCAATTTGAAATATGGAAATAAGGAAGGGGTACTTGGATGGCACAGATTTCTCGGTCCTAAACTACTGCATAGTCCCAATAAGGCACATAAGGAGGAAAATGGGCAGTATCGCAGCGGGGAAGAGGAGATAACCCTATTTAGGGAAGCACACGCCATCATATACAGAAGTGAAGTGGAAGAGATTGATGATTACATTGCCTGGCCCGCAACACTCATTTACTATCCACCGGAACAAAAGGAAAGGATTGCCACGCCCCGGATAGAGACTGTGGAGCAATATAACGAGAGGGGTAGGCTAAGATCCTTTCTTACTATTGAAGAAAGCCAGGCCGCTAAGGTTGCCTTGCGTGTCAAGTGCGAGATTGGAGAAGTCTGAAAGCCAATCTTCTTCTTATTCGCAGATAGAGATGCGCTATCCCCTTGGCTTCTTCAGGAGCAGACTTCAACTTTGTATTCGCCGAGCACCACTTTCTTTTTTTTGTCATCCTCCGACTCGGAATCGGATGTTTAGAAGAGAGAAGTCGCTCGAGGCTTTTTCGAAAGACCGGTTACCTCCGCCCTTCCTATGATAGAATCCGATCCGATTGCTCTTATAGTTTGAATTCTGATTTTCCTTAAGCTCCTAATTAAGCTGATGTCTTTGCCAAGTCTTCAATTCCAACTCTTAAACTTTTTAAAAAACTATCTGGAAATGCCGTGTTTGAGCTCTAGCGGATGTCGCAGATCTTTAACTCTTTTTTGCCAAACTGCTTTCTTTTCATTTACATTTAATAAAGAGTCGGCTTCTCCCTTCCATTACAGAGGAGACGAGGATGGCACCGTGAATTCATTCATTTCAATAGCTGCGTAGCTTCAACAAACTTGACCCGCCGGCTCAATAGATGAAAGGTAGGGTTTGCCGGTTCTCATACAGCGCTCTTTTAGGGCTCCTAGCATGAGGGAATTATCTTAATAGAAACTTACTTTTCTATCCCCAGGGGCTTCAACCATGGAATGACAATCTCTAGCTTCCTTCTAGCCTTACAATCTCAACTTTCTTTGAACGAGGGAAAGGGAACGTCAATCAATGCTTTCAGCGAGTTTCAGTCCAGGCAGAAAAACTGGCTATTCCCTGCCAGCCAAACCAATTCCAGAAAGAATATAGATAAGTCTATGGAGTGTAAGTGCCCTTTCCACAGAGACTGCTGGAAAGCAAGCGGGGGTAAGATGTCTAGTAGGAATGTTTACCCAGTGGGAGTTACCACATGTTTGGATTCCAGAGTGCAAGCAAGTCCAATAAGGATTCGCAGGCGAGACAGATCTTTCTTTAACGGAGGGGAAGAAGATAACCTTTTTCTCAGCCTATCAATAGGTTCTCTTCTCATTCCTTCCCCTTTGTAGATTTTGCTGTGGAAGATCAAGACTTTCCTAAACAAATCGAAGCCCTTCTCTAATAGGGAAAAGTAAAGACCGGATATACGAGCGCCATTCTTCAGATAGATCGCTGTTCGATAGTTATTGTAGCGGCAGGCACGAACTTCCCTATAGCGTACGAGTTTTTTAGTACAAGTAGCTAAGGGGGCTTGGGTTGCAGATAGACCTGAGATCGCTGAATCTTTGCCCATGAAGGGTTCCTCTAGCACTTCCATTTCCGAAGTGTGGGAAAGGCTTCGCGCCTACCTTGAGCAGCATGGCTGGCCGGAAGAATATGAGGTGGAATTCCTCTTGGAGCATTATGCCCTTCTCGACTGGCTCGCCGTTCAACTTTCTTTCAATAGGCCTCGGTCAACAAAGAATTGTTTCATCTATGGGCGAGTAAACCAAGCAACTCTGATCCTTCTTTCTTTAAAAAAAGCCCTCCGAATCTACTTCGCGGATTCTACTTTTTCTGGAGCCTCTAATCAAGAATCAAGACGATCTTTTGGTCTTCGATTACTTTCAGCCGACAAAAGAAGAAGAAGGCAGGGCCTATGTGAAAAGCCTTTGCCAAGTTCTTGATGGAGAAGAGTCTTTCTTGAGAGAAGGAAAAAGGGTGCCCGTCCTCCTTTTTGCCCATTCCATACCAAAAGCAATACGAGAGCCGGGACCACTTCAAAAAAAAAATGGATTCGCTTGCCCTTACGAAATCAAATTGAGGACTTGAGCGAAGAGCGCTTGATAGCCACTTTCGGGGGCTGCATGAGGTTTTAGTCAAAAAACTAGGCAACTCAATCAAGCACCCGACATCCAGTACAACCAAACCTCGGTCAAGCTCGTAGATTACATAGTAAAAAGAGACATGAAAACCTTTCACCAAAAAAACCAGTTTCAACGAGAGGAGGAAGAGATAGATAAGAGCGTGGTACGCACGGATCAGGGTGAATATGTCATCTGGGTGAATCAAACATACGCGATCCCTACCAGTATATTTTTATATTCGTCTGAGAGCGATATAACTAAGGAGGATCCGACTTTACTTTTTCCGAAAGACTGCAAAAGTTGGAAAAAATTGGATTCAGCTGGATGTCCGTGAAAACACTTTACGAGGGGACCCTTTATTCTTAATGAGTTACTTCGTACCTGGAATCACCAAAGCGGGAAGGTACGTAGCTACCCTGGTTGGGAGAGTCCAGGGCGGCGACCATTGCCCCTTTGGGATGTAGCTATTTCCTTACATATAGAGGAATCGAGGGATTCGTATACGCCCAGAAGCTCGCAAGACCCACGGCGCCTTGTTAGAATAACGAGTGGCTAGTTCGTTCGATATCTAGGGGATACCCGTCTACTTCGCTTCACCAAGCAGACCCCCCGTACTTTAATTGTCCGTCTGCTACTACGAACCCGACCCATAGGCCCATACCTTTCTCGACCGAAGCCATAAGTTAAGTAGTAGTTTAACGCTTGATCGAAGCGGCTCTTACCCGGCCCAACTATCCCAGGGAAAAAGGACGAAAAAGCCAAATGTTACAGGGGCTAGGGATGCCTCATCCTCCTCACTCTTTCCCTTTTCTTGTCTGTCTATTTCTCTTTATTAGCAAGGGTAAGAAAGCACCCCAAAAAAGGAAGATAATGAAAATTGGAATTGGAAGAGGATGCTTACTGAAAGGAAATTCTCTACAACCACCACTCGCGTTGGTTTAGACCCCGCGGGAAGACCAAGAAGTCCTTTCCACTTATGCCACCTGAGATCCAAGTACAAGCAAAGGTCTGACTATCAGTCAGAGCCAATGGTGGCTTGACCTCACCAAGGTAATACCTACTCGCGAGATCAAAGACAGGAGAAGAAAAAGGGAAGACAGGAGAGGATCAGAAGAACTGGGAACTAATCTAATGGACAAAGAAGGATTGAATGTGTCCCTTTACCATATCTGTACAAATAGAATAGCGCATTTATACAGAATGGTAAAGGGACCCCTCTAGGATCGATGATTATAAAAATGAGTCGAAAAATGAAGGAAAATTTGGAATCCTTACCAACTTGATCTTCTTGCCCCCGGTAACAAAGATGCATGAACCATTTCACGAAGTATGTGTCCAGATAGCCCAAAGTCTCGATAATTAGCTCTCGGTCTTCGACTCAGGATCTACATCCGTAACTTTCCAAGATGTTAGCACTGTAGGACTGTCAAAGCAGGACTCAATGGTTGCATCCGGATTCATAGATTGTTGACAATAGCAAGAGAAATATTTCAAGCAAGCTCGGCCCCACCTCCGGAGCAAGGACCACTCCAAGAAGTCAACGGCACCTTGGAGTTGGTTTTTGAATTCCATTTTATTGGTCTCAAGAAAGTAGCAGCCTTAATGGAATGGGAGAGTTTTCGTTCGTTCATATGGGTTGATACTATCTCTTTCGGTAGTTCTCGCCGTTGAGGACCTTTCTTGCCCCTTACCCTTCATGAAATCTCCTTGGAAGTTAGAAGTCAGAATAGCAGCCTTAAATGCTGCTTACCCGAGAGCTGATTCTCTTTCTTTTTTGCTCCTAGCTCGATAGCTCATCGATGGTTGTTGGGATCCCGCTTTAAAAAAGTACTGAGAAGGTTTGTCGTAGAAAAATGGGAGTAAATCATCGAAGCAGATTGTGTGAAGGAAGTCTCTCAGGTTGAATCCACAGAGAATTTTTAGAGTGTGGGAGTATAACAGTAGCAGTTATTGCCCCATACCCATGAGCATTGGCGTGAGCAGCTAAGCTAAGGTCGGAAAGGAAGAATGGGTGGGCGGCTACCTATTTCCTCAGCCGATAAGAGAATCTGTCTTCAGAGCGAGGCTTGGAGTATCTATCTAAGGGCCACAACTCCACCCGTGACAAAAATAGAAGAAGGATGGTGATACTGGAAAAAAGATGATGATCCGCTCCTCAATCCAAAAGAGGGGCCAAAGCAGATTATACCCTTCCCTTCGTGCCCCTTCCTTGATAAGTCCATACTTCTATGATGTGAGAAGAGGAAAGCTTATTACAAATAGAAATATGTTAACGGTTGAACTTGAATACCTTCCTAGAGTAAAGCATTCATCGCTTGCAAGACCTTTAGGTTATTTTATATAGGATTCTTTTGAAGGATCTATTCTAAGCTATAGAGATATGCAGCTAGACTCCTTCTCACCACCTAAGCCTACCAAGCTATTAAGACTTTACTCTTCTACTAGCTAAGCACTCTTATCTTAGCTTTCGGAATCGCTCTATTGGCATTGGCTCGTTCACTCGCTAAATCACTGGACATTCGTTAAAAGTCTTCCTCGACGCTAATCTTCCAGCTCATAAAGAAGATAAGCATCGTATAGATAGATAGAACTCATGAATAAACTGTCTGCTTAACACGCTTAAGACAGTCGAGCTAGGTAGGCTTGCAAAGCATAGGCTACGCAGCCTTGGTCACCGGAAAAGCATAAGATCCCTGATTGAAAGGGAGTTTTGTTTACCATACAGCTTACTGTTCCGGAAAAGCGAGAGATCCCCCAGTCTCTGAATCCGAGCGCGTATGTATAAGGAAGGTTTGATAGGACCAAAAGACCCTATCTTGTCTTTTCCTTACTTTAATCTTTATCCTCGTCTTGTCCATATGATCTAACTCGTAATTCAATTCATCAGTCTGCTGTTACATCTAGTGAAGAGAATAAAGAAGGATAAGTAGGCTAGTCCCCGGCTCACCCTTTGACCATTCTCAGTTCCGGGCCATCTGCCTCCCCCTTTAAGCCTGCTACAGCTACAGTTGCTGTCCTAAGGTAAGGGCAGTTCCTGTTGGAATACCGATTATAGGTGTTGCAGGCCCAGGGTAAGAGTGGAAGTTGTCTTGTCTTGAAAGTCAATCTTGACGAAGAGATGAAAGTCGGTTCTCAGTTCCCAAATCAGCTGTTGTTTGTGATCGCGCTGGTAGGAATGCTGCTTTTGTGCCCGGCGATGATTTGGGTTTGGAATGGCCCCTTCTTCTATGCCCGCTATGCCGTACCGGGGATAGCTCTTAGTTGCCCGTCGAAGTTCTCTGACTCGTCCTTCGCTCTTCGACGCAGGATTCGAAATCGGCTGTTTGGCGAGGTGATGTTGACTGACCCGTAAAAAAAGAAAAAAAGCCATGGTGCTCATATTTGGCTGCTAAGTACCTCTCCAATGGAAAAAATGGATTGAACAACCCACCTCTTAAATATCCTGCATCTAGAAAGGTATTATTTGGTACAGAGAGACTTTCAGGCAGAACTTGGCCGTGCCACTCTCCTCAGAGATGCATGCCATAATTTATATCAATTCACAAGGTTCTCATGACCTCAAAGTGATAGACTACATTCAATATGAAGGAGAAAAAAGTATTTATCTCCCTATTCAACTGCCCGTCCAAGAGCGTTTGGCTTCAGAATCCTTTTTTTTTCTATGGACTGCATAAATCTTATCTTCCAGCCCGGGGGATAATCTCTTTTGGCAGCTCAATCCTCACGGTAATAATTTTGCCAATTCTGCCTAAAAATCTCTTCAGGTGATCAAGAGGGCCCCCTTTTTCAGTAGATGAGATTAGGATGAAAGGTATATTATCTCAACGCTTCTTTTCTCTGGCTTGCTCTTCCAAATTCAATTTTGGCCTGCGGTAATGTTGTAATCAGGATTTCATCTCCTAAATTCTTTTTTTCTATGAAAGCAAGAGATGGAAAGTGTTGTTTTAAATTCTGCCTTATTCCATGAGATCTAGAAGAACTTGTTCAACCTTCTCTCTCTCCATTGGTGTTTCCTTAGCGCTCTTTTTTTTTACTTCTTTCAAAGGGGAATGAAAGCCTTCCTTAGAAGTTGTCGCTCGATCGAAAGGATATAACACATATGAAACCGCTCCGTGGGCTTCTTCGCTGACTTTCTGAGGTATAACCTTCGCCACGACATTAGTGGCTTAGCTCTTCGCGCTTCCCGCAAGCTTTTTTTATAGAGAGAGAGTAAAGGGGTCGGTACGGAAGATTGGTTCGCTCCGAAAAGCTAAGCTTTGCTTGCGTTCTTCACCGGCGCTCACCGGATGTATCACTCATCCCGCTCCTAAGGTAAGGAGTCTTCTGTGTGTTATAATCTTTACGGGGATGAATCGCATATGTTGGTTGAGAATTGCTCGGGAATTCATTGATAGTTACTTTGCCAGGTTCTAGGGGGGCTACTCTTCTTTTTTGTCGATCGAGCCGCTCTCCCTCATTCCACTCGTCCAGCCCTCTTCACGAACTTGTACAATCGATGCCACAAAGATAGCCAACTCTATTATCAAAGAAATAAGGAAACGGGCGACGATTTGGCACCAGATATCCGGAGGTGTGAAAAGAGCAGCTGTGA
>CAOGCB010303013.1:0-49526 GCA_948266635.1 Cnidoscolus chayamansa
TGAAATCTAAATCATGAAATATTTAACCCTAATTTGATTCACAGGTCCAGTTTTAATCACATTCTTTGATACACGAATTAAAACAAAAAACCACAATCTAAGTGTACCTTTTTGCAGAAAACGTAAAATCGAAGAAAATTCTTTGTCATCTTGATATCTTTGTTCTTCACAGTAATTGGAAGTAGAAGGAAAAAAGATCAGAGAGAGACCGTCGTTTTAGAAAAAAAAAATTCTTTTACAGTTTTCAGAATATTTATATTCTGAAGAGGTGGCCATTGCCAACTTGGCAGTTGCACAATCTTCTATGGATTTGGGTAGATCCACATGGGTGACCCGGACCCAAATTCCTTCACTAATTTTGGACCATGTAAGACAACCAAATTCATTTGATGACTTATTAATTGTAAATGATTACCAATGCTCAACATTCAAAGAGTTAGCAATTAGAACGAGTTTGCTTGAATTAGACAATAATGCATTTAAATGCATGAGTGAAACAATCACATTCTTCACAAGAGCTAAGGAGATTTTTTACCACCATTTTAGTATATTGTGAGCCGATAGATATTAAAGGATTATGGGATAATTATTATGATATTATATCATAAGAATTTAAAAGAATGCACCAAAACTCTAGACAAACACAACTCCCATGCACATTGAAGAACATAAATCATCACAATAATTAATCAATAAGTCAAGAGAGATTATAAGAGAGATAGCAGTAGAAATACCATAAAAAGATATCGATACAATTTCAAAATTAAATATTGATCAACTCAATACATATGAAATCATATTGCAAAAGGTGCATTCGAACATAAGTGGAGTCTTCTTTGTGGACGGACTTAGAGGGACAAGAAAGACATATTTATATAGTGCACTACTTGCAAATGTAAGATGCGTAAAAATAATAGCACTTACCACAGCAACATCAGAGGCAGCAACATCGATTATGTCAGGAGGTAGAATTACTCACTCATGATTCAATATACCGTTGGGCTAAATAGAGTCAAATCTATATGGGATATCAAAGCAAAATAGACAAATAAAAATATTACACATAGAAAGACTAATTATATGAGGTGAGACACTCATGACTAGAATACTAGCAATAGATTATATTAAATAATAAATTATTAATAAAAATGTATTATTATTAAAATTTATATAAATACTTAAATATTATAAAATTAAAATTAATATAAATATGATAAATGTATAAATATAAAAGATCTATAATCAACTGGCAAGGCCCATTAAGATAAAACTAGTAATTATAAAAGAACAATTCAGATTTTTTTTAACAAAAATATATATGATAAAATTATTATAATTACTATAATCATGTTTGGGAGTCCGCTCAACCCAATCTATTATCCAAAAGATATAAATAATTATTATATATTCAATTCATGGATTTAATTTGTCGATCCCAATGGATAAGAAGAATGCCAATATCGATACAATTAATTAAACTATCATTTTTTTTCTTTCTGAAATTTCAGCAGAGTTGTACATATAAATAGCAAGACAATAGCCCCAGCGATATCAAACTCATCTCGGACCTACCAGAACTTTGAAATCAATTTAAATTTCACTACAATCTAATTAATTATTTTTCCTACTTTAAAATTTTTAAAATATATTTTTAGAAGTCATCTTTAATATGATTATACTTATTTTTTTATTATTTAATTTTTTCCGACACAGTGATATCTTAATACCATCCGGAACGATAGAAACAAATTTTAAAGAATTAAAAAAAAAGTGAAAATGTAGATCTATATTCAACGAATCACACCTACCAAGAAAAAATATTAGCTGGATCCTCTAGAACCACAAGAATTCTTAATTAGAATAGGATTCCAACTCAGCATCTTTCCTTCTGAGATTTTGAGAAGAGTTGATCTTTGGAGAGCACAGTATGCTTCAACCTCAATTGTCGGTGAGGAACATTAATCATTGGTCATTAAGGCGTATTCATAAAATACCGATATCAACTGGCAAGAAAAAAAGAAAGAAATAGCTTTTCGAGGTAATCATATTTGTTTTGGTAGATATGCTCTTCAGACACTTGAACCTACTTCGATTACATCTAGACAA
The DNA here is from genome assembly GCA_948266635.1 of Cnidoscolus chayamansa. Taxonomy (NCBI): domain Eukaryota; kingdom Viridiplantae; phylum Streptophyta; class Magnoliopsida; order Malpighiales; family Euphorbiaceae; genus Cnidoscolus; species Cnidoscolus chayamansa. The sequence continues at coordinate 2,107 of CAOGCB010303013.1, forward strand.
ATAGAAGTGAGGCGACGAGCAATGATACGAGATGCATGCCACAGTGGAAAAATATGGATGCATATATTTCCTGACAAACCAATTACTTTTAAGACTTACGGAAACACGTATGGGTTCGGGGAAAGGATCTCCCGAATATTGGATAGCTGTCGTTAAACCAGGTAGAATACTTTATGAAATGGATAAAGTAGCAGAAAATATAGCAGAAAAGCTATTTCAATAGTCGCACCAAAAAAGAATATTTAATAAACTAATTTTCATTTCTAACTTTATTCCAAAATTACTAAATTTGTGTTAGGATTTACATTTGCAGAACAAATGTCAGAAACAACTACAGACACAACCACTTTTCAAGATACCTTAGTCTGGTCGAAAACTCGATCTACAGTCTAAAAACACTTTCGGGAAGCTCAAGTCCCGCTAGCCTTGAATCTAAAGATTTTCGTTGAAACTCCACTCGATAGATCATCTGAGTAGATTCACCAGAATCTGCAACAAAAGATGGCGAGGACTAGGTGTCGATACACTGTTTCTGGGCACTCTCATTTGCAACGCCTGTCGGAAAAAGGATCTGGGGTTGCTAGGAGTCCAACTCTGCCAAGATTGCGGTGTTCTGGCTGCACAAAGTTGCGGTTGCTTCTTCCTCTTCGCGCATTGCCAACAGCTGCTGTTGTCGCTCCCATTTGCCGCTAGTCTGTTGGAGAGTGTCGCTGGATCGCCTCCTCCTTACGCTGAGGAAGTGGTGGAGAGGGTGGGTAAGAGAGAGAAGAAGACAGAGGAGTGGGGAGACTCTTCTTGTTGCAAAACATAGCTGGGTCTTTGTTTTGTAGTTTTTCTTGTTCTTTTCCAAAATTCTGTCATTTTGGTCCTAATTAGGATAAACCCGTCAGTTACACTGCTGTTTCTTAACTTAAAATTATAATATAAAACTCCAACTATGAATATTATAATACAAAAGTCATTTTCACCTGCTATAACCGGTTAGTAGATCACTTGCTTACGTGGTATTTTGCTATGTCAACAAAAAAATATGCATCATTAAAAAAATAACACTTCATCCATTTTTCTCTCTTTCATCATCAGCAAAAAAAAATTGAAGGACATTTTTGTTACAATAATTAAAGTTAAATGACGACTTTATTATATAGTTGAAAATTGAAAGACAATGGTATTACGTTATCAAAAGTTGAAAGACCATTTCTTACAAATAAACACAACATTCATTAAGTGATTGTAATTAATTTAATTAGCGAATCGAACTTGAACTTTTTAAAACTCAACTCGGTTCGGTTCGTTTACACCCCTACTCCTCCCAATGTTCCATTGCTAGTGAGATGATTTATTTTGTCATATTTGGTTGCTGCATATTGTATTACTCCAATCTTTGCCTATTTCAATTCTCTTAATGTTTTCTTGTCTCAAATAAAGTGGAGAGCAATTTGCATCAAATCTAGAGGTTATCAATGTGTAAATTACGAACTTTCTAGACGACTAGAATGGGTATACAAACAAGTCGCTTTGGGCTTCTATGGACATACTAAGGGCTTCCCTTTGTTTAAATAGATAAATATGTGCTTCACGAATAGCGCATGAAATCTTTTTGAACTTCAATCTTTCATTCTTTTACCTTATTTTTTATAGATCATGCATGCTTAACTAATAAGTCGGCACAAATGAAACAAATATTACCCCTACAAGCTAGTCAAATCAAGATTGCTTATAAAATTTCTAGCTTTCTACTTGTTCCCTTCTTCAATAATGATTATGCATCATCCATAAGGCATAATATTTTACCCCTGATTTCAGAATCCTCAAGTAAATAAGACAGACCATGTTCAATAAAAAAAAAAGGATTATATGAACTTAGAATATTATTCAGGTTAGTACCAACAAGCAAGTGAAAAAGTAAAATTTAGCTAACCCAATAATAGCTACAAAGAGTGAAACTAAGGCTAACCTACTTTTATCATAATGCGTTTTGATTTTTGTTAATATTTTACTTTCTAAATCTCATTTATATGTTAATAATATCCATTTTCCTTCCCATGACTAAAGACACAGAAGTGCAACAGGATGTGATCAGAAGAACCATAGTCATATCAGTTGCTATTGTGCCTGTAGATGCATCCTCTTTGCCATGTCCTTTCTCTGTTTTCTTCCTCTTTATCTTTTTGCCCAACTTTTACTAGGTAATCCACTAAATCTACTAGATATCTCATTCTCTTACTTTAGATGTTATCTACAAGATAATGGCTAATTGAGTTATTTTTTTTCTCTTTCTCTTCAACTCTTTAATTAATTAAATTAAGTTAATTAAAATCACTTGATGAATATTGTGTTTATATGTAAAAGCATTGTTTTCATCTTTTGATAATGTAACACAATTGTCCTTCAATTTTCGGCTATATAACAATGTTATCCTTCAAATTTAATTATTGTAATAAAATTGTCCTTCAATTTTTTTTTGCTGACGAGAGGGAGAGAGAAAGAGAAAAAAACGCCTGATTTGGCATTTTTTTGCTGACGTGTACTTTTTGCTGATGTGACAAAATGTCAAGCAAACAAGTGACCTGCTAACCGACAATAGTAAGTGAAAAGGACTTTTATGTTACAATATTCATAGTTGAGGGGGTTTTATGTTATAATTTTAAATTGAGGGACAGTAGTATTACACAAGTTAAAGTTGAATGACAATATGTAATATTTACCCAATATACTACTGGTAATTACCTTTGCATTGATTTAAATGCATTTAAAAAATTTTCGAAAATAAATACATCAATTTTAATTAATTTTTTTTCTTAGATTAATAATATTTACTTCAAAACAATAATTCAAAGAACAATCCTTAATTTTAAAAGTAACAAATAATTTCAATTATTCCTTTAAATTTAATTTTAACAATATAAAATTTTAATTTTTAAATGTATCAAGTAAATAGTATACAAATGATAATTTAGATAACTTAAATACATATATCTATAAAATTAAACTAATAACATAACATTATTTAAATTAAATTCCTCAAATGGCACTTAACAATAATAATAATAATAATAATAAAGTTATAAAATAAATAAAATAAAATGGAATTTCATAATAATAATATAGTTTAGTTTGAAAATTATTAATTTTACATAATTTTTTCAAAATTTAAATTTGTAAATAATGTTAGCATAAATAAAATAATATTAAAAATGAATATAAATTGGTTTTAACAATTACAATAAAAAAATACCATGTTAAACCATCTCTTGCCTTTTAGAGTTTGTTTTTGAAGAGTATAATGAATGGGAATGAGAAAGATTTATACACAAAAATGGATTGTTGAGTTGGTTTAGAGGTTGAAGGATACTTAAATCCAATAATAATTACACCAAATTTAGACTCGTATCTTCCTATGATAAACGCGTATAAAGCATAGTAAGTGGTTCAGCATTTTTTCTACATAAGGTTGAGAATTTGATTTTCATATACCTCTTAATGGACCGACTCAGTCCGAACAAAATTATTTATGTAACTAATACATAAAAAAGAGCATATCTTGGTCATTGCCCTAACCTCTTGTGACATAGAATCTACAAGAGCCTAAATTTTCTTACAATTTCTTGTGACTTGGTTTCCTCGTAAACGAAGCTATAAGACTGGATCATATGTGTAATGGCTCTAAAGCTGTGAATTCTTGCTCAAGGGGTAATAAATGGATAGTATCAATCTACACTTAAAGTATACTTTAAATAAATCTATTTATACAACAATAATAACAAAGCTTTAGTTCCAAACAAGTTGGGATCGGCTGTATGGATCATCTAACAAATAAACTCTAATTTAAAGGATCCATAGTGAGATTGGCTAAGTTTTTACGCTGACCGCCTACCTACCGCAACTCTCCTCCTTTACTCGGGCTTGGGACCGGCTACGTTACTCGCATAGGCGGAGTTAAATAAATCTATTTATAAATAAATTATAATAGATTTCACTTGATTAAAATAAATAAAATCATAACAGATTTAAATAAATAGATCAATACATGATATGTTAACCTATTAATCAATTTAGATAAATGAGTTATTGCGTATTTAATAAAATTAAATAAGTCAACTTGATTAGACCTGTATTTTAACATATTATAAATATGTTGATCCATGAATTTGAATAATCTAATTTTTATGATTACAAAACTTTTTAAGAAAACCTAATTTAATCTAAGATTATACTTTCAAGTGTTTTTTTAGTGCTTTATATACTCTTTATGTGATTTTGATGAAAGGGGATACAAATAGTGAAGTGAATCTAAAGTGAATAAATCTCAATTTATGTATATGATGAATCAAGGAATTATTCACAACAAGCTACCATAAGATCTTAAGTTTTAAGGAATAACTATATTTTAGTAACTTCAAGGTTTATGTAAAGAAGATTGAATTTTATGGTTGCTAAGTACAAAAATTGATTTTCTTATGCATAATTATATTTTATAAAGTCAAAGTGAGGCTTTTGAAAGGAGTTGGAGTGGTTTACAATTTTTTTTATTTTTCAAAACTTGCTTCTATTATAAAAATATAATTTTAATTTAGAATTAAACTGAGATCATTGTTCTACTTTTCGCATTTCATAAAACCTCATTAAAGTTTAAAAATAACGGGTAATTTTTATCCAAATCTATTCTAAACTCACATAAATCTACCCTAAATAGATTTTTTTCTTCCAACATATATATTCAACTTATTACATCATTTTACATTTAATAAATGCCATTTTATTATTGAGAAAAATTGTGAGAATTTATTGCTTCATTCTTAAGCATTGGTTAGATTCTTTTAGCAAATCTAACTCTTTTTTATTCTCAGTACGAGAGTTCATTTTTTTTCATCTATCAAACCTATTTAAGATGCTTCAAGCTTGGGTTAGCTTGGTTGTTGTTAAGTGTAAGTGATACACTTATAGAAGTGATGAAGCCTTAGAAAATCTAGCTCATGTGTGAGGATGATTAGACCTGCAAAAAAAAAAAAAAAACTCCAATGCTCAAGTAAGTAAGGGCTTGAAAAGAAAAAGAGAAATCTTTTAAAAGCTTGGAGAGAAGAGAATATAGAGCATATCATAGATAATTAGAATGTGTACCTGGGGGTCTTTAACCTCTTTATATATAGGTTTGTAGCTGAGGGTCATAGTCCTCTTAGACTTAGGAGTTTTAATCCTCTTTTAGGTAGGATTTTGTAATAGAGTTTTATTTGTCTACTCTTAACATTGTAAGTTGTGTACCTTTGGATAAGAAAAGTATGATTCTTTTGGAGCCTTCAATTATTTTTGTGCTACTTGATATTGTATTAACATTGGCACTATCTGCAAAATATTTTATAGATAAATGAAAAAATATTTTTTGTCTCTTAGTATAATATGTATTGTAGTACTCTCCGCAAGACATCCATCTTCATTATTAATGTTGAGTCAATCAAGGAAATGTGAAAAAATTATTCTTCATTAAAATAAAAAAATAAATAAGAAGAAATATTGAAAATAACAAAAATTAAAAAAAACACACTAAAATAAGGAAAATAAAACAAGATAACAAAAAAAAAAAATTAATATTTCTATTACCTTAATCTCTAATTTTTGCTTATTGATTATCAAAAAAATCTGACACATCCATATGTGTTATGTCTGTAAGGCCATTGAAATCATCATCTATAGATATAAAATTTGCCTCAATATCATCATTTAGATATGTGAAATTTGTCTATACATTTTTTCTTTTATTTTGATTGAGGCTTGATAGAGTTTAACAAGATGCTCAGACGTATGATAAGTATGTGACCAATGTCATTTTATACTATATTTGTAACATGAATTTTCTTAAAAAAATCGGATTTGAAACAAAATTGAACTTGAAATAATATCATACTTGAAACAAAATTAGTTAATAACGTATTATAAAAATATAATAAATAAGAAATACGCAATATAAAAAAATAAAAAGAGATTAAATTAAGAGAATACTCGTTTATTCCTAACGTGAGAAAGTGACTCGTTTATTTTAATAAATAATCATATTTTTTTTATAACTTGTAATGAGTCTTTTTATTATTTTTGCATGATTTATTTCTTCATTTGATATAATTTAAATTAAATTATGGAAGGGAAGCTTCTTATAAATAACTATATATTGAATGCAAAAATAATTTATATGTATTTGTAAACAAATAATAATAATGAGAGACTTTGGGCAAAATAGGACTCCGCAAGTTTTACTGAATAGTTGGATTTTAGTGATACTATTACCCGACCATTAAAGATATTTTAGTGAATGTCCAATAGTAAATATCCGCGTCATCAATCGTCTTCTAGAAACCAACCGCCTTTTTCATCATCACAAGGAAGCCAACCGTCTCCCATAAAATCTGATATTCCGACGGGCCAACGTGCAAGCTTAATGGTAACAAAATAAAAGGAAAATCCAACATCAGAGTTTCCAAATTTACAAATTCCCAATTCGTTCCTTGATCTCACCGAGTCAATCCCGGTCCGACTCGCCGTCTTCCTTCCTCTGAAACCTAACATTTCCTTATGGAGATCGCCTCCGCGGCGGCGCCACCACCATCAAATGATGGAGAATCTGGAGACACTATGAAACAGACGTCTATATCCTCGTCTTCCTCGAGCTCTATGGCGGTGAATCGTGATTTGATCCAAAAGGAGGAAAGTAATGGAACTTCGTCGTCTTCGGCAGCGGCATCGTCGTCGAGGTATGAGGACGATGACGAGGAGGAGGATGTATGCAGGATCTGTAGAAACCCGGGAGATGCAGAGAATCCTTTACGGTATCCGTGCGCGTGTAGCGGGAGTATCAAGTTTGTGCACCAGGATTGCCTATTGCAGTGGCTTAATCACAGCAATGCTCGCCAATGCGAGGTAACTTTCACTTTATTTACATATGAGTAGATTCTTTGGATTTGTTGATTCCGGGATTTTACGAATTTTGCAGGAAGTTTGCTGTGAATTTGATTGGTGTTGTAATGATGAAAGTTGATAGAACAAGATTTAATTAGGGATTTAAACATACTTTTATTTCGCCTTCCTTATTGAAGGCCTCCAAAGAAGCTCTGCGAGTTGTGAATTACTCTTATTTGTATCCGGGAAAATGGTTTTCTTTATTGCTGCTGTCAAATGTGTTTTATGTTTTGTAGAAGTCATGTTTTATGATATTCAAATATGTCATTTGATTGTATCTGAATCCCTTGTAACTAAGATAAGATAATGGGTGGTGGGTGCCAGAAGAAGCTATGCTAGCTTCGCATTAATTTGTAAATTTCAAGTTCATATTTTTGGGATGAAAGTTCAAATATAACAGATGGAAGTGCATGATGTCTATTAATAGAAGGGGTGTAAATGATTAGCGCCAAATGAAGATACTTTTATCATGTTAAAGAGAAGTAGCATGTGGACTGGAAATGTGAAAGCCATGGTTTTTGGCATGTGAATTATGAGTTTGGACTTTGCATGTTGCTGATGGTTCAAGGAAAGACGCCAGTGCAAATTGCTTGTTTCTTTTGGGTCAGCCAGCTGGTTCTTTTAGTTCTATATATATATTTAAAAAAACAATTATAAAAGAAGACGTTGTCTTCAATTAGGATTTAGGCAGTCGTTAGTTTATTAGTGGTTGCATTGTATTTTTTTTTTTTTTTACAGTCTTGCACTTCCAATTATACTTGTGTGTTATTTACAGATGTATCTATATAACTTTTTGTGGTACTTCTGTATTTCTATAATTTTGTTGGTATTTTTTCTTTACTTTTTAGGTTTGCAAGTATCCTTTCTCTTTCTCTCCTGTTTATGCCGAGAATGCCCCAGCAAGGCTTCCTTTTCAGGAGTTTGTAGTTGGGATAGCACTGAAGACTTGTCATGTGGTGCAATTCTTTTTGCGCCTTAGTTTTGTTCTGTCCGTTTGGCTCCTCATTATACCCTTCATAACATTTTGGATATGGCGTTTGGCTTTTGTGAGGACTTTTGGTGAAGCCCAGAGATTATTTTTAAGTCATATCACTACTACAGTTATTCTTACTGATTGTCTTCATGGCTTCCTACTTTCTGCTAGCATTGTTTTCATTTTTCTTGGGGCGACATCATTAAGAGATTACTTTAGGCATTTAAGGGAGCTTGGAGGTCAAGATGCTGAGAGAGAGGATGAAGGTGACATAAATGGTGCTCGTGCTGCAAGAAGGCTGCCAGGACAAGTTAATAGAAATTTTGGTGGTGAGGCAAATGCTGAAGATGCTGGTGGAGGACAAGGAGTTGCTGGGGTTGCTCAAATAATCCGAAGAAATGCGGAAAATGTTGCTGCTCGGTGGGAGATGCAGGCAGCTAATCTAGAGGCTCATGTTGACCCAATGTTTGACGGTTTAGATGATGGTGATGGAGCAGAGGATGTGCCTTTTGATGAGCTTGTTGGCATGCAGGGTCCTGTATTCCATTTGGTTGAAAATGCATTCACTGTGAGTGTAATTTCTCTCCTGTTATCTTTTGCTGTTGTTGAACAAATGTTTCTTGGTTTATATGATTTAAATAGTGGATGAAGATGCAGGGATAGTTGTTGAAAATTTTATTACACATATGTTTTGCAATTAATCTTGTTAACAAATTAGGCATTTGATTTGACCTCTCCATATCATTATTTAAATCTGAACCAGAATTCTATGCTGCTTCTACTTGTACCTTTTCCCTTTTTCTTGGCATTGGACATGCATTGTCGCAGTTTTATCACTTCTATACAATATTTTTCCAGTGCATTTCTTATTGCTATATAGTGCCCAGAAAAAAAATATTATATAACCTGTTGAGCATGGTTAAATGATTTTAAAAATATATATCAATAGATTTTCATGTGAATTAAAAAAAAAATTAAGAAAACCAAACTTGATTGTACCAAGCTAGTAGCTGGTCTGGTTCTGGTTTGACCACTCCCACTGGTTGTTCTGTTCTGCTTTTCAGAGCACTGATAGGTTCCAATTCTGCAAGAACAAGAAGTCCCCTCTCTCTCCTGGGATAAGGGCTTGTTTTGCTATTCTGATGTTTAGTTTATGGAATTGAGCTCTTGTTTATATTTGTTGGAGAGTTAATTCATTCTGGCTTTATTATTCTGCAGGTTCTTGCTAGCAATATGATATTCCTTGGTGTTGTAATCTTCATGCCCTTTTCATTAGGACGGATTATGCTCTACTACATGTCATGGCTTTTCTCTTATGCAAGTGGTCCATTATTATCAACAGTTATGCCACTAACAGATACTGCCCTTTCCATAGCAAATTTCACATTTAATGCTGTTGCAAATTTTACATATGAAGGCCAAGATGGTGGATTTCTTGGTCACGTTGCAGATATGTTAAAAGTAAATGCTAGTGGACTAAATGAAGTCGCAAAGAACATCAGCACTCCTCTGTCAGAAGATCTCTTAAAAGGGGCAACTCTTGGCACATCACGGCTTTCTGACATTACAACTCTTGCTATTGGATACATGTTCATATTCTCTCTGGTCTTCTTCTACCTTGGTATTGTAGCTTTGATTAGATATACAAAGGGTGAGCCTTTGACTACAGGGAGATTTTATGGTATTGCTTCTATAGCAGAAACAATTCCATCCCTTTTCAGGCAGTTCTTGGCAGCACTGAGGCATTTGATGACCATGATTAAGGTTGCCTTTCTTCTGGTCATTGAGCTTGGTGTATTTCCTTTGATGTGTGGGTGGTGGCTGGATGTTTGTACTATAAGGATGTTTGGGAAGTCCATGGCTCAAAGAGTTCAATTCTTCTCAATGTCTCCTTTAGCATGCTCATTGGTCCATTGGGTTGTAGGAATTGTATACATGCTACAAATAAGTATCTTTGTCAGTCTCCTTCGAGGGGTATCTTTCTTAGCAATCTTATCACAAAGGAAATTTCTGTAAATATGTGGTCCAATTAAATTAATAGTTTATCTTCTACTTTCTCTGTAGGTTTTACGGCAAGGAGTTCTGTATTTTCTTCGAGATCCAGCTGATCCGAACTATAACCCATTCCGTGATTTAATTGATGACCCTGTGCACAAGCATGCCCGCAGAGTTTTGTTGTCTGTTGCCGTTTATGGGAGTTTAATTGTGATGCTGGTATTTTTACCTGTCAACCTTGCGATGCGGATGGCGCCCTCCATGTTTCCTCTGGATATATCGTGAGTATTGTTCATATGCTTATATGCCTTTCTCATGCTTATTAATTGCCATCTTTTTTGTATTCTCTGACATTTGGATGCACATTTCCTGCAGGGTTTCTGATCCATTTACTGAGATACCAGCTGACATGCTTCTTTTCCAAATCTGCATTCCATTTGCTGTTCAGCATTTTAAATTGCGGACCACAATCAAATGCCTTCTCCGCTATTGGTTTACAGCAGTTGGCTGGGCACTTCGTTTAACAGATTTTTTACTGCCCAGACCTGAGGACAGTGGTGGGCAGGACAACACAAATCCAGAGCCAGGAAGGCAAGATAGAATTCCAGCAGTGCAACTAGGTGCCAATGATCAAGCTTTGGTGGCAATTGCTGCTGCTGATGATGTCAACAGAGGTCTTCTTGGTAGAAGGAATCCTAATGCTGCTGAGGAGTATGATAGTGATGAACAATCTGATTCAGAGTATGTATTATGTTAAGAGTTTGAATTTATCTTAATTACATAATTGTCTATTTTGAGTTGGTCTGAGTTACATCAATCTCTATTGATAATGTGTGTCTGGGCTCTGGAGGGGAAAGGGAGCAAGGGTTTAGTAAGCTTTATCAGTATGACTCCATTATATCAGTGTGCTTTATTATTTAATTTTTGTTCTATTTCCTTCTATTTGAGATTGTTGTTATTAATATTATTTGTTGTCCACTTTTTAGCAGTAATTCGAATAGGGAAATCTATTATCCTAATGCTTCTCTGGAATATTCTAATTACTGCTGCCTAGTTGTTGCTTTACTTTCTCTATGGTATGGCAATTACTGCAACCAGCATGTATTATTCAATTCAACTAAATTCAATTGAACCTACTCTGAATTCCAATTCAGTTGGAAGTGACATATGTAATGTTATGTTGAGATATTAAACACTTTGTTAGCACTTCAATCCATGTTATTTTTAGGCCTACTTATCCCTTCCTCTTACTACTACGAGTCCAATTTCTCTCTTTCTCCAGTGCATCTATAGGTTTATATTTATATGTACCAAGCTTATCATCCTACCTCGCTCGATTTGTTCTTAATGCATGCTGCCTCCAACTTCTGCTGAATGTAATTTTTTTTTTTAAATAAATTCTCACTTTAGCTTATGATGTTTTTGCTTCTGAGCATCCACTAGTACCAAAAAGCAGCTGGTCTGATGACTATTTCATGAAATTTTCCATGTAGCAAGTACGTCTTGATTGGAGAATGCTTGTGTGCCTTTGTGCCCAATAGTAGTATATACTTTAATTGTTGCACACACACACATGCGCATATGTGTATGTCCATTAGTAGTATATGTAATTTTAAGTGTTGCACACATGCATGTGTGTGTGGAGCACTTAAAATTAATTTGAAGTATTGTTTCTAGTTTAAGAATACTGCAGTTCCACCTAATATTTTAAAGTTGTTTAGCAGGTACAGCTTTGTTCTTCGCATTGTCCTCTTGCTTGTTGCAGCTTGGATGACACTACTTGTCTTTAACTCAGCCTTGATACTTGTACCGATATCACTTGGGCGTGTGCTTTTCAATGTCATTCCTCTTCTCCCAATAACTCATGGCATCAAATGCAATGGTAAATGGTTGATTGGATTTTGGTAGTTCTTATGTAATGTGCTTCATATATTTTAGAATGAGAAGTGATTATATATTTTGCTTTTTCTCTTTCCTTAGATCTCTATGCTTTCATAATTGGAAGCTATGCCATTTGGACTGCTTTAGCTGGCGCCAGATATTCCACTGAACATATTAGAACAAACAGGGTGACTGTTTTGCTTAGCCAAATCTGGAAGTGGTGTGGCATTGTACTCAAGAGCACCGCTCTGTTGTCAATATGGGTACGAGTGATTTTGTTATATCATTTGTCAGTACTTTGTATGTTTCAACTGGTTATTATTTCTTCTTGTGGCAACTCTTCTAACCTTTGACTCTTTATGGCTGTTCTGGTGTAGATTTTTGTCATTCCAGTATTAATTGGACTTCTCTTTGAGCTTCTGGTGATTGTGCCTATGCGGGTGCCTGTGGACGAAAGCCCAGTTTTCCTCCTGTATCAAGACTGGGCATTGGGACTTATCTTTCTTAAGATCTGGACCAGGCTGGTGAGTTATCAAATTTAATGGCATTTTAACTTGAATAACGAGTTCAGACATAGATGCTGAATTTGCATTGTATAATTATTTTGGTGTTTGCTTTATTGTTTATTTGCATGTGGAATTGTGGACAAGATTAAAAATATAATTAGAAGAATAAACTATCCTTTTGTTTAAGAATCCAATTTTATTTTAATCAGTATTAGATTATTGTGTTTAAACAGGTTATGTTGGACCATATGATGCCACTTATGGATGAAAGTTGGCGAATAAAATTTGAAAGGGTAAGAGAAAATGGTTTCTCAAGGTTACAAGGCCTTTGGGTCCTACGAGAGATTGTGTTCCCTATAATAATGAAGCTGCTAACAGCTCTGTGTGTACCTTATGTATTGGCGAGAGGGTTGTTTCCTGTGCTTGGGTACCCATTAGTAGTAAACTCTGCTGTTTACCGGTTTGCATGGTTGGGATGTCTCAGCTTAAGTGCATTCTGCTCTTGCGCTAAAAGATTCCATGTTTGGTTCACCAACCTTCACAACTCCATACGCGATGATCGCTATCTCGTAGGTCGTAGGCTTCATAATTTTGGAGAGAACACTGAAGAGAGGCTAAAGGACACAGGAATTTCGTCGGAACTGCAAAATTCGAATTTGCAAGGCACTGGTTTAATTCAAAACAATCAAGAAGGTGATGTAGGGATGAGGCTAAGGCGAGTTTATCAACAGGATGCATGACAGATGGAACAGGTTTTGTAGGAGTTGCGATCCAACTGAGGCCAGGTACCTTGGAAATGTTGATAGGACATGCTCTTAGGAGAATCAGTTTGTTGTGCTTATAAGATGATAGTTGAGCTGGGTACCACATTGTGCATATGATATGATATATACATGTTGAAGTAAGTAGTTAGAATGGAAACATGAAAGAAGTATGTTGCAAGAATTATATGTATTACTCATTTGATTTTGACCAGCATCTGTACATATACAGGCTTTCCTTCAAGATGTCCATAAATTCCTAAATACTAAGATAGAAGAATGTTGAAACAACATATTTCATTTCTTTGCCTGCTTTGTGAATGTGATTATTAGAGAAGTTTAATAGATAATTCATCGTCTATAAACTTTGATAAACATCTCTCAATTTTATGTTAATATAAAAATAATATATATTATTTTACTTTAATGTAATTCAAACTCTATCTCTTTTTTTTTATTATTATTATTTTTATAAAGACCCGTGAATTTTTATTATTTTGGACTTTAAAGTTTATTTAAACTCCTGTAATTTTATTTTTTAGACTTTAATGTCTATTTAAATTTATGCAATTCACTTTTCGTATCTTAAAGTTCATTTAAAATTATTCATTTTACTTTTTCAGACTCTGCAAAGTCCATGCAATATTTAATTTAATTTTTTTTTTTCTACAATTCAAACCTTGAAGTCCATGTCATTTGAATTTTTGCATTTTGAACCTAAAGTCTACTTAAATTCATGCATTTCACTTTTTGGACTTCAAAACCTTAAATTCTTAAAGACAATTTAAATTTCAAAATTTACTTTTCACAATCCTTACAATTTACTTTTATGAAGTCTACATCATTTAAATTTCTGAAATTCGAACTGGGAAATTCATTTAAATTTCAATAATTTTACTATTCAGGCTTTAAAAGTCCATTTAAATTTTTACATTTTATTTTTTGGACCTCAAAAAACATTTATATTTATGCATTTATTTTTCGAATCCCGCACAATTCTTGCAATTTACTTTTAGACTCCCAAAGTCTAATTTCCTCCAATTTAAATGGCAATAGGAAGCCATTTGGAGGCCTTTAGGTTTTAAAGACTCGAGAGATCGATTCATAATGAATCAAGAACACAAACTCCTTTCTTAAACGCCTGAAAGTAAACTAGTGCCTCTTCCCCTTCCCACTTCACCGTAATCACTACTTCCTCCTTTCACCACCGTCGGCTTCTCCACTATCATAGCCCATCTCCCAATTTCACTAGACAGCCGCCTAACCGTCACCTTCTAGTCTTCTCTTCATAAATTAACCACCATCGACACAGCCCTTGGCTTGCTCCCTCCCCGTTTCCATCGCAACCCCAAGCTCCTACAGACCTATTTGAAACCTACAGCCACAACGACAGACTCCTTCAGCCATCCATATAACCAGTCTTTCCCTTGCAGCCACATCCACAGCTCATACCGCTGCATTTTTATTTTAACCATGTGATTAAAAGAAGATTCATACCTTAATTCTTAAATTTAAAGTCTAACGAGTGAAAACACACATGCTCGTAGCGAAACCAAACAAACCAATGGTATCATTCCAAGCAAAACTAAGAAACAATTGCGCATCACGCACATAAGCAAACAACTAAACCACATAAGAGTAACAACTCCTCAAAAAATAAAATAAAATAAAATAATAAAAAAACCAAAACCAAAACCAAATTTTACCTACTACAAAAATCGGTCTTATATTGCATCAAAACGCATCATTCAAATCTTGCAATTCAAAGGTTACGCTCCACACAACCTAGGAAACAAGGTTGTCATTCAATGACAAAGATGCTAGTTGATCAGCTGCGCCACTAGCCTGTTGCTGCTGCACACTCCTCAGAACCTCCATCGCCTCAGCAACCTTTGCCTTTAGAGCTTCTGGTGACTCAAGCAAGTGCAAGACCTCAGTCTGGTCCATCTCCAGAAGCATTCCTGTCACCTTAGCAGCTGCATCAGGCTCCAGCTGTTCTACCAGAGGGTAAAGATTTTCGCCCAGCATCTACATTTATTCATCCATCAAAATACAATTAAAATGATATTCACTCAGAAAAATACCAAGTTTTTCCACCATTTGTTCATGTTCAACATGATTCCATTCACCTCCAATTAACCCCCACATTTATAACATTTGAACATAATGGAAATAATGGATGACCAAAGCAGTATAGCATTCCATATAGAACGGTAGTAATAAACCAAACCCCTCAAAGAACCAGTTAACATCCCTAACCATCCTCAGCTTACAAGCTGCAAAATGCAAAATCAATTAGACAGTTGACTTAATAGACTAATGCATACCGTCCTCTGCTGTTCTGGACTAGAATTTGCCAGTGCACTAGCCAAAGCACCAATCGGAATTGGCTGAGACATAGCTGTATCACGCAATTGCATACCACCCATGTCATATGGAACAGAAAGCATCCCTCCAGCAACACCAGTCATTGGAACATCAGGCAAGGCACGCCCAGGAGGGTAGCGATAGACACGCCCTCTAGGAAGCATCTGTCAATAAAGAACACCATTAAGACAAAGGGTACCACCAATGTCAATATTCTACAAGGAAAAAGACCACTGCCAACCTGCTGCTGCATTAGTGGAATTGGCTGCTGAGATTGCTGAGCAGCTCCAGCCCGTCGACCCCCAGGTCGCTGCCCCTGCTGCCCCTGCTGAACCATAGGCACAAAGAAATTTGGCATAGGAGCCCCACCAGGCCTCATACCAGGTACAAGCTGTTGCTGATATCCAAATCCAGGCTGATAACAACATAAATCAGAAGAATGAAAAGCACAATATTATTCAGAATACCCAAACAATGTAAAGGGAAATAATGAACTTGATTAATCAGAAGCAAGATCAAGAGGAGTCACCTGCGGAGGTATGATAGCAGGGGGGCCTTGTCCATAGAATATCTGTTGTCCCATTCCAGGACCACCAGGGGGGTACATTGGCATTCGAGGAGCAACTGATGGTGCCATTGCAACTGGCCTCATTTGAGAAAATTGAGCCTGTAAAACACAAAAGCAAGCCCATAGATATACGAGGGAAAGTATGAGGGAAAATTTGCGTGTATGCATGTATATAGAAGGAAGGAGGAGACATTTAAATAAAACCATCTCGACTGAAATAGATTGAAGGCTGAAAATGTTAAGAAGAAAAATCATACCTGCAGCCTGGCTCTTCTATCTTCCTTTCGCTGTGCAAGAGCCACATATAATGGTTTGCTGACAACCATTTTGCCATTCATCTCCATGAGCTGAAACAATGATGTCCCATTAGCAAGTGTGCACAAAAAGAAAGGGAAAAAAGAGAGAGAAAAGGACAAGAGAAGAGAAGCCTCACTTACAGCTCTAGATGCCTCATCAGGAGTAGAGAATGCAACAAACCCTGAACCTCTGCTTACTCCATTAGGATCACGCATAACCTGTTCACAAGAAAATGTGTTTGACCTTCGATCAGCTGATTAATCCACCCAATCATATTTGTGGCTTGCTACTCAAAAAAACAGTATGCTACTTACCTTGCATGATGTGATTGTACCAAATGGAGAAAACAGCTCCTTAAGCTTATCATCACTTATGCTATCATCTAGATTTTTAATGTACAAATTGGCACCCTGGAACTTGTCAGCTGCCTCCTTCATACTCTGCTCAAATCGAAGTTTTAATTCAGTTTCCCTTTCAGATTTCTTTTGGGCTTTCCCAACATACCACTCCCTATCATCAATTTTTTTTCCATTCAGGGCCTCAACAGCTCTAGCAGCATCATCTGCATTCTCAAAGTTGACAAATCCAAAGCACTTTGTTTTTCCATCTCCATCCCTCATCACTACAGCACTAGTGATTGTTCCAAATTCACCAAATATTTTCTTCAGATCATCTTCACTTACTGTTTCTGAGAGATTCTTTACAAAGACATTGTTAAACCCTGTTTTGTCAATGACACTCTCTCTTTCCTGTTTGCGAAGAAAAGGTCCAACATACACCTGCTTATCATTCAACAGCATACCATTTAACTTCTCTATAGCCTTTTGGGCAGATTCCTCATTGTCAAATTGTACAAAGCCATAGCCCTTTGACTGGCCAGAGAAATCTGTAGCCACCTTGCAAGATAGGATATTACCAAATGCCGAGAAAGTTTCATGCAATGCTTTGTGGTCAATTGCCTTGTCTAAGTTCTGTTGATTTTTTTTATATATATATATAATTTCAGTCAGAATGTATAAAGAGGATTCAGAACTCAAAATTATATAAAGCCCACTGCATCAAGCAATTCTCTCAATCAGCAGACATACCTTGATAAATATGTTGCCAGACCCACTTTTGCGAATACTTGGGTCACGATGAGAATACATAACTCTAATGGGGCTTCCATTGAGAGGAGTAAAATTCAGCATATCCAATGCCCTAGCAGCTGTTAAAGGTAAAGAACGAGAGAGAGAGAGAGAGATTAGGAGCTTTAATGCAGATGCAAGGAACAAGAAACATTTCAAGTTCAGTGCACACGTGCAAATACATTCATTGCTTGAATATAGGTTGGCCATTCTCTATTACATTCTACCAGAATTACCAATGATGTATGATATCCTTCAACACAAAGCTCCCTAACATGCTCAAAAATAATCATTTACTTGCATATTTCATGTCATAAGAAACTATATTAAGATGAAGGTTATACTTATTGAGATAACATTAAGTGCTACAAGCTACAATCTGAATAAAAATGAAAAAGCAACCAAGTAATATATTTGTTGGTCATATTAGGGGTAGCAACCAACATTTGACTCTGACCATGTATGAGGACAGTACTCTAGGGACTACACCGCCATATCTGACAACAATATATCCAAATAGAAAAAGGAAAGAGCATTGTGCAGCCCTTATTCACTCGCTGCATATGAGACTCCACAATGCCTTAAAGGAAATAAGGTGCATTTCTACCAATTGGCAATTGTTTTTGGCAGAAATGGAACCACATGATTCTAAGAACTTCCAAGTTAAACGTGATCAACTGGAAATGGTGCAAGGATGGTGACTTATTGGAAGCTATGAACCAGTATCTGAGCAGGTTGTGAATTTGGAGTCTCGACTCGAGTAATTGCTGAAGGGAGATTTATTGTATGGTATGGTACTTTGGGGACTGGCTGCCTCGCCTGACAATGTGCCAAAAAGGCACGTTGCAAAGCTCCCTATGCTTCATTTACAAGACATAAAATAAGAGGCTCTGCAACGCCTTAAAGAAAAAAAGGATGCTCCTCTGCAATCAATAACTGTTTTTGGTAAAAATGGTGGAATATGAACATAAAGCTTGTAGGTTAAGCATGCTCAAGTTCGAGCAGCACAAAGATGGGAGAACTACTATAAAGCTGGCAATATCCAGTTAATAAGATGGCTGGCTAGATCAATTCATTATCCTAACTACTAATTAGCACTCCAGTGTCATGCAAAAATTAGAACTCAACTAGTAGACAACAATAAAAATGAGGAACCAAATTAAGTATAATAAATTGACCAAGATCTGAGAGAATTTGACCAACCAAGATAATACATCTGAAAGTTGCACATTTATCAAGAGGCCAAATACATGTATACACCCTGTACTATTTAGAATTAGTCTATCAAACACTTAAACTAAAATTATAACCTATAAACATCTGAACTTATAAAATAATAACAATTAAGCACAAATCAGTCATATATTGTCTAAAAATTCTAAAATAATAATAATTCTTACTTTTTTATACTTAAAATTTTATTAATTGTGCTCTAAAACTTTGTAAAAAATGACAAATTTGTCTTTAATAGGACAAGAGTAAGTTTGTCATTTTATCAACTTGAAGGCTGTAGATAGTGAAAATTAAAACACAACAACAACAATAGCAAGCCTTAGTCCCAAACAAGTTGGGGTCGGCTGTATGGATCCTCTAACAAATAAGCTCACAAGCAATATCAACAATCACACGCCTTATACTCATTCCATTACGCGGATTTTACGCCTCTATTCAAGTCTATTACTAACTAAATCCGCATCAATATTTAAGGCTCGTAAGTCTCTGTCTATTACTTTCTTCCAAACTGTCTTAGGTCTACCTCGACATTTCTTAGCCCCATCAAACCTCAAGTTCTCCCACTTGCGAACCGCCGCATGGGGAGGTCTCCATAAAACATGCCCAAACCATCTAAGTCTTCCTTCTCTCATCTTATCACCAACCTCTGCTACCTGTACTTTCTGCCGAATATTCTCATTCTTAATTTTATCCAATCTAGTATGGCCACACATCCATCTTAACATAACCAGGACTTAAAATTGTTTAAGGAATTTATCCAGCAATGAACATTCAAGTGACTACGCTAACCTGCATGCATCTTGATGTAGTTTCAGGTTTGAGATGTGCATAATTTTCATGCCAGTCAGACACATCATTACAGTATATAGACCAAGATCAACAAAAATGTGCACATGAAATGCAAAAGAATCAGTCAAAAACTTGATTCACAGAATGCTCACAGGATATCTGTGAAAATCTGTAATTACCTCTGTTTTATGCTTCTGTAGGCATCAACAAAGTGGAACTCCCTCAAGCACTCTTCTCTTAGTTCCAAAAGATTGGCCAAACCTAACTTCCCATATGCAGCAGGCTCCTCCATCAACCTATTTTGATGTCGAAAATTGGCAACAGAAACACGAAATGCAATGGAACCAATGGGAAGCAATGGCATTTTTAATTTCAAATGATAATATCTACAAGGACTCAATCCAAACAGCAATGAAAGTATGAAACCCATAAAGAGCACTGATGTTTCCAAATTATTTATGATGAATTGATGAAGATTTGCACTACACATCAGAATCCATGAAGTATCATATCATATGAGAAGAATATCTAAAGAGGTACAAGTTATTCATTAGTTAATCGTTGACATATTGAAATGACAGTGGCAGAAGATGGTAAGATGGTTATACCAGATGCTTCAACCTCACAAAAGATATGAAATAGTTTATGTAGAAAATATTCAAAAATATTGTTCTCATCTAACCAGTTCCTAAAGAGGTCCGGCTAATACAGAAATGTTCAATGTAATGTACCAGATGGTAGGATTACCTTGCTAAGTGAGCAGAAAAAGCACGAGCAAAAGCATCACCTCTTCTTTTGGCATCATCAGTTCCGCCTTCACTTGCCACTGCCTACCAAATTTTTGAATGTTCTTAAAATGACAAATTGACACTAGCAAAGTTCCAAGTTCATATTTTCAATGACTATTGATGCTGTACCTTATCAACAAGATCAAGCAAATGCCCAGAAAGCACAGTGAACCAGTACCTGTGTTAGCATACAGAAATAAGATAAGAACCTTCAAGTTACAAACATTAAAAAGAGATACTAACTAGTTTCGTAATTATTTATTTACAGGGATTATCAAAATATGGAGCAATCAATAATGTACTCACTCTAGCTCATTGTGATCTGAGAGGTCAATAGTGTTTGGCTCGTACCTGTTGGCATACAAGTCAGCACCCCTACCAAGTTAGATAGGCATGGAAGATAGATAGATGATTGTTCATACATGCAACGATTTTTTGCAGATTTAGGTAACAGTTATTTGACTAAATTTGGTCACAAAAAAAAAAAAAAAAGCGGAGCAACTAATGCCCAAGTTTTCTACATACTGCTTTTGCTACCCAAAATGTTGGCAGCTACATGTTAATGGGATACAATTGAATGCCATGGTCAAGCTTGGAAAATTCTTTTACCATTCAATAGTACCATAATCAAGTTAGCCAGATTGATACACAACAACAACAACAACAAAGCCTTAGTCCCAAACAAGTTGGGGTCGGCTGTATGGATCCTCTAACAAATAAGCTCACAGGCAATCTCACAATCACACGCCTTAGACTCCTTCCATTACTCGAATTTTCCATTACTCGGATTGATACACAAAATTATTAAATGATGCAATTAAGAAAACCAAAAAGAAGTTATGCATACATTTTCGGGTCTGCCAACAGAGGAAACACCTCCAAAGTAGGCACAAGATGGAGAACACCAACATTTAATGCACTTGCATCAGAACGCAGAGTCCCACCTTTGGATGAAGGAACCTCAAAGCCACCAAGTCCAGTGGTTCCAGGTGGATCCATAGGTACAGGCGCTGTAATTTCAGTTCCCTTCAGCACAAACTTTTCCATCCATGATATCTGCATGTGAATAGATGGCAAATTGCTTATGAGGTCTGAAACAGTTAGTGAAACAGAAACCATGTAAGAAAATTCAAGAAGAATATGTAGATCCAATGCTTAAACAAGAAACAACAGCAAAATTTCTGCTGTCTAACCTGCATCAACAAAAATTTTATTTTCTACTTTACAAGGACTATAAAGGTGGAAGAAAAGAACTTGAGCTTCTGGTCAAAACCATTGTATTTCAGGACTGCACTCACCATGAAAAGCATCAAAGTTTAACTCATTTTCAGGAAGCAGAGAGTTCATGCTGCTCTTACTCGTACCCAAAGACAAAAAGGAAGAAAAAGAATGCATTCTAAATTCTCCATCAATTACTCATATGAAGTGGCATTTTTTTCCACAAAGGTGACATCATGGTAACAGAGTTACAAAGAAATTAGTTTCCAAAAAGGTAACAAAGTATGACAAAAAATTTCCAATCAAGAAAATCAACTTCAAAGCTTTTATTGGCAAGCATCTACAACTTGTACGTTTTACCTTTAATAGCTATCAATTTGGTTTGCAATATCTCTTTTTCCATTTTTTTTAACCAGATAGATGCCTGCATGCTTTATTAAGAATCTATTCCTTCTTGATATCTAAAATATCTAGAATAAAAGAATATAAGATTCCAGAGAATCACTGAAGTGGAGTTACTTTTGCCAACCTTCTTTTGTGCCATACCATAAACAACAAAAGGTACCACAAATAGTAGAGGCTTCATATGTCTAATTATCTATCCCGTTTAGAAATTTCAGGGGCTAAATAAATCCAAGATGTGCACATTGTACAAAGAATAATATGCTTTACCAAATCCAATTTCTCTTCATTGCATTCATGTGTTAATCCATTCAGGCACCCTCACCACATTTTATCCTAAAGCTATATTTGAATTAAAAACTAGCATGGCATTTCTTATGCCAATAGTCTCCAACTTTTCAACAAAAAGACCTTCAGTACTGAGTTGTTTAAGCATAAATTCTTTTTTTTTTTAAATCCTGTCCATTACTACCATATAATATATGAGAAACAAAAAGCATTAGAAGAATATTATCTATATATATTGAATAAAATTGTAAATTATAATATTGAACCTAATAATTTTTAAAAAATATTTTCATACACTTTGATTCACTCGCCAGTTGTGTAAAACAGAAAGTAAAACCAAACCAATTGACACGATTAACCTTTTTTTTAGATTAGTTTGCAATTTGGATAAATTTTCCAGATTTAAATATTCTTTTTAACCAAGATAATCAGTTTGAAGGGAGTTGGGAATCCAGGTCATGTTTTTCCAAACCCAACAGAACTTGCCTTCTCATTCAAGTCTCCAAGTGGAGGCCCATGAATCTTTCCACCAGTATATGGTGCACCCATTGGAAACCGTTCAACTAACTGATGAAACCTCAAATCATCAAGACCATGCTTTTCATAGCTCATAAATGCACCTAAAGCACCCAAAAAGCCTTCATGCCGCAGAAACATTGCTTGTGCCTCTCCTTTTGACCTATGCAATGAATATAAAAAAATTTTAATATCTATTTAGATAATTGCGATGATAAACATAAATTAATCATCCTTCAGACAGTAAAAGAAAAAAATGAAACAACGTGTATAAGCCTTAGCTCAGTTTAAAAAAAAAAGGATTAACACTGGAAAAATTAGTACTTACCAGAAATGCACTGCAAAGGAGATTGTGTCCATGGTATAAGCATGACCCCGTATAAAAAAACCTCCAAAGAAGATTCGCTTAAGCCCAAATCTAAGTGCATTCAAGTATGATATCTACAGTAGAACAGCCAACAGAGATACCAGCACTTCATACAAATTACAAAGATCATGCCAGAATTAGTTCAACATAACACGTAAAGACAACAAATATAAACAAATCCCTGATATCTGAAAACAATTCTGCAGAAATAATAAATGATAGGTCATCTCTAATTAGGATCCCCGAGAGTTTCTACATAATATTGTAAATAAATTCATTAGTTAATAAACATGCAAATACAAGTGTGTGCTTCATAGAGATGGTCATAGGATGATAATATGCTGCAGTTTTATAAGAGTTCCAACTTCCAAGAGTTTCAGCATAACGGTCAATTTTTTGCTAATATATAATTTCTTGGTGGGAAGAGAATTTAGTCTTTACATATTGATCCCTTTGAATGACCACTTCAAGCACTAAAATCAAGGGAGAAAAGCAACACTTTTTGTCCCCAAGGACTTGCAGGTTTTCTTTTGAACAACTAAAGGTTCGTTTTCATTGCACAAACTGATCAATGTGAAAAACCCTTTATAATTTTTACTTCTATCAAAACGTTAACAGGTCACGGCATCATCAATAACATTTTGAAAGGAGATATAAAGAATGATTAGAACATACCAATACAGATTTCCAAAATCTAGAGAATTATACATATCACTTTATCACTTGATACAAGCAATCCTTGTTACTCACATGAAAATATTTTTTAAAAACAGATCTTTGGCCAACACACCTGCCCAATGTTATATGAAATCATTCGCAGGAGCGACAGGGAAATATCTTCTGGTCTATAGTCTTTAAGTTCCTTCTTTTCAGAAATAGCCTTGCCAAAACTAGAAGCAATGGTTGATGCCGAGAGACCAATCTATGATGATTTATTTAGGAGATAGGAAGTTAGAATAATGTATTGCAAAAACAAGCTAACATAATCTCAAAATAAGTCTTGAGGATAACTTACAGTGCTGATGCATCTCACAGTTAAAATATCTTTTAATGTCACTTTTATAAATTATCAACTGGTAAAATTGGCATACCTTACTATAATCCGTACCACCATAAATATCACCAACAAGCATGTCAATGGTCCTATTATCTCCCCTTTGACTCAATTCTAGCAACTCATCAAAACTGAAATGACCATGAATAAAGACAAACATCAGTAAAATTTCTGAGAAGAAAACATATAAGAATGACATAGATAAGAACCTCTTGCACTTAGTTAACAGCCTTCCCAAGCCCCAATAAGTGCCACCACCAACATTTGTCCCGCTAACCCGTTCAAACTTCCCATCTCCATCAACCTATACCATATGAAAAGAATAGTTGTGCCATCACGACTTTTTACTAGACTCAAGTACTGAGAAACTAGCAAACTGTGAACAAAAGGAAAATGTACCTTGATCATACTAACACCAGATCCAATATTAACAAGAAGATAAGGGAACAGGTCATTATGGTCGATCTGTACAAAATCTTTGTGACCCTCCATGTGTGTGAAAGCTTCATGGCGTATAGCCTACAAAAGAATTTGGTTAAAGGTAGGAACATGAGTTACTGAGGTTAAGAACAACAGACTACAATAAAGAACTCCAACACATGCATGCATGGCTAGCCAATCAAAAATTTTTAAAAGAAAAAAAAAAAAAAAAGAAAACCCAGAATCATAGTAACAAATCAAAATCATGCCTCAGAAAAAAGATATATGAAATTCCCGCTACTTTATTTACAGATAATGTGAATGTTGACGTTGTTCCAACTTCCAACTAATATCCAGCACTACTGAAATACACTGTAATCGAGCCTGTCTATAGTAGCTAGGAGGAATTTGAACTATTATCATGAACAGGAAGAAATGAAGGATGAGGAAAAGAACCAGGATTAAACTGTAATTTTTTGTATCTCTCCAGTGAGAAAATAATCTAATACCACCAGAACAAAAACTAAAAACCATTTCAAACCAGAATAACCACTGTGTTCATTGGAGAATCGATGAAAAGAATTTAAAGCTTCTACATAGTTCATTAGCAATAATCCCATGTTCAAAAAAGAAGAATAACTTACAACAACAACAACAAGCCTTAGTCCCAAACAAGTTTGGGGTCGGCAATATGGATCCTCTAACAAATAACTTAAATAAATATCAATTTGCTAGCAAGATTTTACCTTCAGCAAAAAATTTGCCCCTGCCACAAGACAGTCCATCTCATCCTCTTTATCAAGACTAACCCCAAGCCTTTCTTTGAAAAGGTCTGCAAACTTGTATGCCCCACCACCTGTGGCCTTTTGGCAAATCATTTTCTTAATACTAGTTGCATCAAATTCAACCATGAGTGATAATAGGGCAACAAGACGGGCTGCAATAACTATTGAATTATGTCTTAACCCAAAAGGCAAGGAACTCATAATTTTCTCTGGTATTGGGAAAAATGACAACTATGTAGTATGCATAAAGAATCCGAAGCAAACAATTCATGTATAGTTACCTCATTTATGAAGCTTTTGAAAGATAAAATAAAATATTAAAATCATTATGCTCAAGAAATGCCAGAATATAATGCAAAGAACCTTTCAGAAAATTCCACTTCAACCAACAGGAAATGGAGATAACCACACAAAAATCACCATGCCATTCAGTGATTGAGATTTGTAATTATGGAAAATACTACGACTCATTATAATGCAATCACAGAGGTAATCTGAGTTACTTTGCTGTCTAATTTTCCAGCATTTCTTTGTCCACACAGTTACGGCTGCACAGCTTACACATCTTCCTTTTCATTCATAATCTTTGCAGGTCATCTCTGAAACCCTTCTTTTGTTTTCAAAATTTGAAGAGGACTTCTAAAGAGCCAATAATGTGGGGTGCAGGACATAAGCTTAACATTAACACAGTACAAACTAACAAATGCATAACTAGAATAGTACATAATGCACTATGTTCTTTGGTTGTTATGGTCAGTAAGAATAAGTTGCAAAGACTATATTTAACTTTGCCCCAACAAAAATGAAACTTTTGTTCTAATTTTCCTTTCTTTTGGGATACTTGCCTTTTTTATACAGTGTATAATTAGCTCCAAAAAGAGAGGTGAGTTAAATGACAAATAAGCTAAGTATGTCACTGTGACATAGTTACCTTAATTACAGCATTGCAGTTAGCTCGGGTCTCCGAGAGCCATCCATGTGAGTCTATTCCTGTACATAAGAGAAAAACCAGACTCATCAATAGAAAAACAAAAGAATGTAAAGAGAATGGAGTTGGTAACTGTAACCAAATAAATTCACAGTTACCAAATGACGAAAGAAGATGAGTTGAAAAAAAGATTAAATTAATTAACTATCATACCGCCAAGATGAAGCTGCTTGGAAGAAATAAAATCTAAGCATTCATTAATCTTTCTTGTTTCGAACTTTACAAAATGAAGCCTTCCGCCAAGAATGGGATAACTTCTCCTATTACCATTAGAAATCCCTAATCTATCCTTATCTGTATTCTTCTTCTTATCGTTTATTGATCGATCTTCATGTCTTGAGAAGTACACCAGTTTGATTAGAGATCCTGCCATCAGTTAATATTAACTTTCAATAAAACATAAATGGCTACCCACTACTTTATTTAAATTTAAATTTCTTCACAAATCTTTTCCCTGTTCAGAAAGAAAATATAAAATAATGGAAAAACAGTTTAAGACAATAGACGACCAATCTATTACCTATCAAAAATTACAATTGGCAACCTAACTCTTGACTCAGAAAGATACATGATGATCAGAGAAGTAGTGTAATCATAAAAACTATGGAAAAAAGATGCTGCATCATGCAGCCTGCATTTACTTCTCAGTTTCACGATCAATGTTAAAAGCTTGTAAATGTAGCTTTCAAAATAGAAACTTTTAAAGAAAGAAGTAGACGAAAGAAGGAAAGAACATCTCCGCTTATCACATTAATTATACTAATTTGGAATTTAAACTCTATTACTGAGTCAAGCAATAAAATCATCACAAAAAACTAGCTACTGAAAATTCTTCTTCCCAGATAAAGATGATGAAAAGAAGTGACAGAGGAAACAGCCATGAGAAGACAGTGTCAAGTAACTAAATAAGAGAGAGAATCGGGGAAGAGATACAACATAAGTGAAAGCACATAAAAAAAATCCAGGCCTTATCGATGTGCTTCCGTCCAAAGAGCTAAGAACATTACTGAAATAAAACAATAACAATAAATGACCCTTGGGTAACAAACCCAGAAATTCAAAAGAAAAAAATCCCTCCTCCCCTGGAAAAAAAAGAAACAGACTTGTAGTTGTCACCAAAAACCAAATAACAGAGTCACAAAGCAGAATTACATTGTACCTCCAATATCAAGAGCTAAATGGGATATATCATCAGATTGATTAGGCAACAGAATTGTGGGATCCCTTTCCTCAGAGTTCCCCTGAATTGCAGCCTTGCTAAGGTCCAGCTGGGGTCTGGAACCGGACCTGTGAATGGAATTACCCGTAGGAGGAGACATTTCTCTGTCTCCTTGGCCTCCCTCCTCTCTCACCTCGTCTAAAACAGTGTCTTTAAACGTAGCCCCTTCGCTTCTTTCTATTACTTCGTTACTTCCAAGAATTGGGTCCTCTTTTAAACCAGCCATAAATCCAAAAATCTCACCACCTGCTCTTTTACCTACACATACACACCCAACATCAGCTTGGGTCAGAAGATGGTTTGTTCACTTGTCTTACACTCATAAAAAAGGGGAAATAAATTATATGTACATACACACACTCTAACCGATTAGGCAGGAAAAGTGACGAAGGAGAAACAACCAATTAATTTAAATAAAAAATACAAAAAAAAAGTAAAAATTGTATTTTCTTTATGCCCATGTGATGATATTGACTACAACACCTAAATTTAGAGGCTATTCAATTCTAAAAGATGGAAAAATAAAAGGAAATTTTCGTCAATTTGATAAGGCCCACGTGATAAAAGGAAGAAATTCGAAACTATTACTGAGCTTTAATACTCCAGTCCAACCAAAACAACACTGTCCGTTTATGTCCAATGTTCATAACCAAAGGCAATGCATAAATAGAACAATTGCACGATCAAGCCAAACCCAGGTAACAGTAAATTAGCAAGTTAAGAAAAAAAGAAAGGAAATACAATTGGTTGAGGTATAGTGGAGAGTCCAATTCAGTTGAACTGAAATTAACGCAAAGAAACTAGAAGAGAAGTAGTGTGAGAAAATGCAGACCTTATCAAATCAGGTTTTTGTTTGATGAGGATTAGTTTGAGTTGTTGATTTAGGTAGGAGAAGTAGGGAACCGAATAAAAAAGAAATTGTATTTGGGAACTACAAAGCAAAGACAGGCCGCGGATCAAAAACTGTGAGAGGCGAGAGAGATTGATTCGATTTCCCTTGGCAGATTTATCGCTTCCTGGTCTTAATGTAACTTACAGATACTTCCTTCAGATATTATTTGAAAAATAATTTAATTATTTTTTACAATTAAATATTTTAATTTTAATTTTCTGAATTTCAATTAAATATTTATATCATTAAACTATTTTAAATTAAAGGTCTAATCTATGAATATAAAATAATATTAAAAATTAAAAATTAGTTATAATGGAAAATTTAAAATTGTAGTGTATATTTTTTTTAGAATGAAAATATAAATTTTAAAAATTTTATTAATACATATATACATAAATTTATTAATATTATTTATTTTTAATTAAAAAATAAAATATTTCTTAAAAAATATTTTTAATAAAAAAAAAAAATTAAACAGTCGTATTGGTTGCGAACGCTCACCTCAGGTATGCAGCTGCCTTGCCCGATCGTAAGTTAGCCAGTACTCGATGTGTCTGAGTACTCAATCTCCCATTTAAAAATCCGCTGCTTACAGTGATTTACCCTCGCAAATTGGCCGGCCAGAGTTGGGGCCTGAGGGGAGCGATTCCCCTTTTGGAACTAAGGTACGCAGCTGCCTAGGCGGAGGTGTAAGAGAAATATACTTTGCAACGGCCCTGCAGTGAACATGGGAGAGTGTGTGTTCGTTCCCTCCAGAGAAAGGACGTGGGTTGTACATCACAATAAGCTATGATACTCAAAGAAAGAGAGAGCTTGAGCGACTAAATGACATTTGGAAACCATTTTTTGAAAGGAAACACAACCCTATCTTTCCCTGACATCTCTTGATGACCTTCCCCATTTTTCTACAAATTCTATCTGCCAAGCTTTTTCCATTTGTAAGTCAGTAGCTAATTAATCTACCCTGCATAGCTAGCCGTTTCGTCGATTGAGTTCTCGTGATAGAGATCAGCGGGCTGTGGTGTCACCTGCCCAAGCAGTCTCTCTCAGGCGAGCCTCAGCGTTGGCGCGTTCATTGGCTATCAATTGATTCCCTTAACTTGTAATCAAATTGCTGGTAACCTATGTTTAATAAAAATTCAGTTTAAATTTCAGTTAAATTTTAATTTATAAATATTTAATTCGAAAATTCAATTTTTTTTATATTAAAATTATAAATTTAGAGAAATCTTTAATTTTTAAAATAAAATAATTAAAATTATAAATAAAAAATTATTAAAAAAATTTAGTTCCATAAAATTAAATTTATCTTGATTACAAATTTTTTTAATATTAATAAATAAATTTTTAAGAAATTAAAATTAAAATTGGATTAAGTTGGTTTACAAGGAAACGGGTATGGACCGAGGAGGAAAATTCTGGGTTTTGTAGGGTTTGGGATTTAAAGAAGGCTTAAAACTGAGGACACGTGGTGGGTAGGAATGGTTCTTGATACTGGGCTGGGCTACTAGAAACTGACCCATTAAGTAAATAAATTGTTGAAGATTTGCTTGGTTCCGAGAGTTAAATGTCTATTTAAATATATTAGTTAGGTATTAGTTTTAATTTAAATTTAATAATTAATAAAAAATAATGGAATTTTTATAAAATTTGTTGATTGGAAAAGGGAGTAATAAGAAATTGAAATATGAACTTTTACTTATTGGGTTGATGAAAGAATAAAAAATTGTAGTTTGGAAATCAAATGCGACCAAATCAAACCGACTATGAGGCTTACATGACATCATTGGGTTGGTTTAATACATAGTTGACCTTCCATCAATTGTTGTTAATTAGTAACTAATAGCCAGCCAGCCCACCTCAACTTCCAACGGAGTTCTAATTCCCTTACGCCATATCTATAATATATAATCTCTCAACTCCACTGTAACATAACTCATTAATTAATACTTTATGTTTTCGTAATTAACTAGTTAGGATGAAAATCATTATTTTTTTTATATAAGTTTACTTAATTGTGTGTGTATATCTATATTGAGAATTTAAATTTTATATCAATTACGTATAAAAAAGATACGTTACTAGTATGATTTTAGACAATTTATATAAAAGTGTCATTAGATATTAGGACTTTATATATTTGGACTAGATATATTAAATATTTTATTTATATTTCACGTTTTATACCAACATAAATTTATAATAATTTTAAAATTTAATTTTAACGTGAATTAGATTTCATAATAGTCTATAGATTTTATTATAAACTATATTAATGGAGAAACTATTAACATTATGTTATATGAAAGTAATTTCAGTGATTTTATGTTAATCCTATTGAGCTTTAAATGAAGGAAGAATGCAGGGAAGCATGCAAGATCATTATGGAAGAGAAAGACAAGTGAAAAGAAGCAGGAGGATGGATCCCTTAGTTCTTAGGGTTGGTCTTTGCTTTTGCGCCCCCCATCACTTCATTCATTACCTTTGATGATGACAGCTTTCAACAAAGTTGCCTCTTTTTATCAATGTGTCTTTGTACATCTTCTTTATATCTTGGTGCCTCCACACCCCCACCCTCTTTATATATATATATTATAATGACCTGAGAGAGAAAAAGGAGGGATATATATATACAATATATATACTCAACCAATGGCATAAAGTTCCCAAATTTTTATGACCCACCCCCTTGCATATAAAAACATCTCCATTTCAAGATGATGAAGCAAGTAATAAAAACTAGCTGACTAACAGCAAGTTATATTAAATATATTAAAATGGCATGCGGATGGATATTTAACTAATGAGCCATCAACATCACTTTAATTAACATAGTTATTATTGAATGATTAAATTAGTCAAAGCAAGCATAGTAGATTAAGCATTTTTATTTTTACATTTATATTTAAAAGCTTTTAAATAATTATTTTTTATTTTTAATTTAGATATATATATATATATATATATATATATAACTTTTTAAATAAAAAGACAAATTATATGAAAAATAATAATAATAATAAGGTGTTTAGTCTTACATTACATCAATACAGAAGAGGACAATATTAATGTAGGTCTGCAAACATGACACCTTATTATTAATCAAATAAATTAGAGTCAAATAAAATCAAATAGAGAAGGATATATTTTTTTTAATAAAAATATAATTCAATTAAATAAATAGAAAAGATATAATTAAAAATAGACAATTAATCCAATTGGAAACAATAATAGTGAGTTGGTCCACCGGCTAATATTCATGAACCATATGGATATATTTTAATAATTATTTTTAAATTGTATGAGTGCTCTAATTTATAAAATAAAATAAAATAAAAATGAAAGATGAGTTTATAGTTTCACCCGTTCACAAGTCAAAGATACCCCATGCTTTTCACTTTGCAATTTATTTTATTTTTAGATTAATTGAGTTAATAAATTTAAATATTTTTTATTAAAAAATAAATATATTTTTATAGGTAAACCTTAGTGGATGTGATTTTATTTTATTTTATTTTATTTATAATGTTGGAGATAATTTGGGTTGAGAAATTAAAGCAGCTTTTAGGATGTCCACTACAACTTTATGGAATTATTTAATTAATGAACAGTGTCAATATAAATTAGGAAACATTGCATGCATCCAATCATATTAGGTATTGCATTCATCATCTCATTATTATTTTACCTAATAAAAACTCTTCTTTTTTTTTATTAAAAAAAAAAACTATAGTTTCTGTGAGTGCTTGCAACTGCTTAAATTAATTAATTTATTTCTTATCCTACTAACTAATATATGAGTTATTTTTTTTAAATAATAATATCCTTTATCATGTGTGATTTTATTTTTTAGGTATGGAAGCATGCGTCACTATTATTTTGGGTATTTATTTATTTTTAATTCTAAAATTAATTGACTTAAAATTAAATTTATTACTATTTATTTTATTACAGCTACTATCAAGAGAATAATTTTTGGGTTTTCTCCCATTTACTTAAATATTAATTTTATTTAAAATTGTAATTATATATATATATATATATAATTAATGCCTTATTTTTAGTTTTAAAATGAGTGCCCAAGTGATTGATGCTGTCCAAACATAAATTGATGACGAGGTATGGAAATTCCTCTCTACCAAAAGATGATTTTAGGTGTTTTATATTTTGGCCCGATTTTATATTTTAGCCCTGATAGATAGTAAATAACGATAATTCAGCACAGCGCAAGTGAAAGGCTAATGACACAGCATGCATAAAGTGACTACCCACATAAATGAAAACATCGCTCTATTATTACCGTATATCAAACAATGACCATTATATAAAGTCACCATTTATGTTATCATTAAATTAAGCCGGTGAAGGCTTGGTACGGAGATTCCTTTATTACAAGTATATGCTTTTTGGGTTAGATGTTTTGATGAATAAATATAGATTGAAAACAAAGTTATATATACTCAAACGTCTATATTCATATAATTAATTATATTTAAAAAATAAGTCTAACTCTATAGTTTTTAGAAAAGGACATTATTATTATTATTATTATTATTATTATTATTATTATTATTATTTTGTCTCTTTCATGTATGTATCAAGTACTAAACTCTAATTTATATTTGTTTTTTTTATTATTAATGAAATTCTCTGTGATAAAAATCAATATTTTAGTATGAGTAAAGAGATAAGGAGTAGAATTTGAATTTGAAAAGTTTTAAATTTAAATATATGTAGGCTGTGTCTGTGAGTTTCATGATAAAAATAAAAGAGTTCATATTTCACTATGGTTGTTTGCATATAAAAGGAGAAAAGTAGAAATGGGAAAATAACAATTGATTCGAAAGCTTGATGGATGCGCACCATAGGCTTGGAGGAATGGTACAGTAAAGAATTGGAACACATCAAACAACATGAATTATAATCAGATAGTGTAGTTTGGAACTCCCAGTCAGACACAAGAAGACATGCTTTGTCCTAATCTATTCATACTATTTGTTTGGCATTGGACCACTTTTCTCACACTTTTTCTATTGCCAAATCACACCACTGGATCGGACTACACTTCCAGAGTTTTCTTTTCTTTTCTTTTCATTCTTCAAGCTTTTTTGATGAGTATATACAGATTCATGTGCTTCTATAATATGGGTTTTATCCCAATTCTTATTTTGATTATATGAATCGAATTTCTTTCTGAAAAAAAGGAAGAAAAAAAAATCTTGAAGAAGAGATTTCCAAAGAATTGTAGCTACTTAGTGGAATCTGCACCTAATTATTCCTTAACTTGAGATATCATGCACTTGAATTTGAGTATATACAGATGCATCTAGGATTACTGGGTAGAGTTAATTTGTTTATTGCCTGAAATTTCACCTAAATGGAAAAGAAAGTGAACCAACATCGTTTGTTTTCTCTTAAATAAAGTAAAAGAAAGTGACCAAGATATGTAAGTGGCAAAGTGCCTCTTGAGAGCTTTATACAGACAAGAATCAACAGTAAATAATACAAATCATTAGTGGACATAGTGTTCTAACATTGGCTACTGAAATGAACACCTTTGTTAATTCCAGCCATTATCAGGAGACTTGAACAGTTAACAAATGCTTCACCAGACACCTCCTTAATCAAAATAGTTCATCTTCTATAGTTAACGTGGATCAAAGATTCAAGACTCAAATAAGTTCATAGAGGAGGCTAATTAACCCTTCAAGAAACAAACTGAATATAAGGGTCAAAGCAGATCAAGTTTACAAGTAGATGTTATATTTTATAAAGGTGACGATAGAGTGATCATTAAGAAAAAAAAAAAGCAAGATAATGGAAATCCACTAGTGAAGATGTGAAAAGCTTTATCCCAAAAATGCTTACAGCCCCTTTTCAGAATTTCTTTATTAATTTGCTTTCTGATAAAGTTTTAAGGTATCGGAAAGCTTGATCTGCATATATCATTAATTACTTATATATCAGTCATTAACTATGTATTAATCATGCTAAATAACACTTCCACTCTCAAACCCACATATCTATCTATTTATCTTACTTTTCACAATAAAAAGCATATTATAGAAACGTGCACTAGATTTGCATGGAATTACAATCCGATGTTTGCCCCTTCTAATTATCAAAAACTACAACAAACCCTAATTCTGATTCTTTCCCAAGTCTGGATCACTTGCATGTATATCATCTCTTCCTTTTTTTATTTTTCTTTTAAATGATATAATTGTTCATTTTGATACAATTAAAAAGCTGAAAAAGTAGTATATTTTTCTTAAAATTAATAAAAAAGAATAATCTAATAATTTTTAATTTGATAAAGTCGAAATATAAATATTAAATTTATCGAGTTTTAAAAATATTATTAATTTTGAAATTAATCTATTTTTAAGTAAATTTAAAACCTAAAAACAAAAGGCTAGAACTGGGTGTGGGTGAGGGGCATTTTAGCACTAAGGGTAATTTGGACATATCAACTTCAGCAAATTGGGCCTATTTATTAATTAATTAATTAATTTATTGAAGTGCCTTGATTGCAAAAGCCTGAAAGCATAAAAAGCTGGTAGTTGCATCACTGTTTTTATCTCACAATTCTTCTCCTTATTTCCGACCCAAGTCCTTTCCTCTTACAAGAGGTACAAGGAAATAAGCACCAAGCCAAAGACATGTTTTTATTTATTTATCTTGAATAATAGTATTATTGGCTTAATAATGTAGCAGCAGATATTGATCTATACTTGTCCTTTAATCTAAAAATTTCTTAAATCTTTTATGGGAAAAAAAAATAAGACTTATCAAGATAAGATTTGATAAAATTCGTAGAGAAAAGGTTGTATCTTGCAAAGAGTTCTACAGTTGTTGATGTTTGTGAGAAGTAAAAAACTGGAACTTTGGTAGCATAAAAAAGATTAGGCCAACCGTTACGTTACTCTTTTTCTCTGTCATTTGTTTGTTTTATTCTGCGCCTGAAAAGAGAGTGTCATTTATATGCTTAGTTGCCACACACTACCTACCTCATTCACGCCAGTTCTTTCCATTGCTTACTCTCTGCTAATATCTTTCCCACTCTTTCTCTCTCGCTTTTGCTCCTTTATAGCCACTTTTCTCTGTAGCTGCCGTGTCTTCTTTTTATTTCTGTGCTCTTTCAGGTCATGTAACATAAATCTTTTCTCTTCTGCTTTTCCAAGTTCTTGTGTTGCTGTTCCCAAGGATTTCTTCTTAATAATGTGATCTTGGTTTAAGTGTTATTGTTGCTTCTTTTCTTCTGGTTTATTAATGCCTACTTCCTCAAAAGTGTTGTGAATCAATCTTGTCCTGATTTCAATCATGGGTTCTCGTTAAATCGTCTTGTCAAGCGATCTGTGTATTTTTTGTGGTTTCTGTTCAATTCTGTTAATGCCCATTTGCTTCAAATTGTTTTGAACGGTTGAAAATGCTGTATGTGACAATGGGTTTGCGTTAATTTTGTGCTTCCTTCTTGTAGTTTCACTATTCTTTGAGCTTCATCAGTACTTTTGCTGTTTTTAGCTTTCCAACTATAACATGTAATTTGAATCCATCGGCTGCTTTTATGTTCATGTGCTTTTTGGCGGGACTTAGTTGACAACTAGAAACTCTTTCATGAAAATGAAGTAAAATTTTAGTTTTAATGGATCTTTATTTCACTGAAGTCAAAGGATAACAAGATCTGAGCACATGGAGAGTGTCTGTTCTTTCCGGTAATTTAGACTCTTCTATTTCGTCATGGATTCTGTTCTCTAATATCCTTGATTCTTAACTGACACATGGAATTTAAGTGATTCGATTCATTGCTAACCGATTCTTTTTTTCTTCACAGCAAATATACCGAAATATTCTTTATATATTCCTTCAAATGTAAAATTCTTCAACTGAATACATTTACCTACAGAATTTTATACTATACAAAATGATTAGACTGGCATTATGTTCTTGTTTTTCTTTCTCTTCCTTCTGCCTGTAGATTCTTATTCCTACCTTCATCTATGCAAGCTTAGTTACCATATTGGCCTCTCGAGTACTTAAAATTCGGATTAGAGTTGTTTGTTGTTTGTTTTAGTTTGTTGTCAGTGAACAATAACTTCAGGGACATACAGAACTCCTTATTCTCCAATACTTTGAACCATCATGGAGGAAACTTTTGTTCCTCTCCGTGGTATAAAAAATGATCTCAAAGGAAGGCTTTTATGCTACAAACAAGATTGGATTGGTGGTTTCGGTGCCGGTATCAGGTTTGTGACTCCTGTTGGTCATTTTTAGTAGCAAATGTGTGCAGTCTGCTCCATTGTTGCAACACATTCTGATTGTATTGACCACTATTTGAATAGCTATGTCAATTATAAGGACCCGTTCTGCAGATATTATTATATTCCAAATTTGTCTTATCAAAATTATCATCATTGTTTCTTTCATTTAGGATCCTAGCTCCAACAACATATATATTCTTTGCTTCTGCAATTCCAGTCATATCTTTTGGGGAACAGCTAGAGAGAAATACTGGTCAGACAGCTTCTATATATTGCTATTTATCCAGTTATTGATACTTCAGCGGTTCTAAGACGTTATTTATTTATTTATTTATTTTCTTTTATAAACACATGACGCAGATGGAACTTTAACAGCAGTGCAAACTCTTGTATCAACAGCACTTTGTGGCTTCATTCATTCAATTGCTGGAGGACAACCCCTGCTCATACTTGGGGTTGCTGAGCCAACTGTATTGATGTACACATTTATGTTCAACTTTGTAAAGGACAAGAAGGATTTGGGGCAAAGACTCTTCTTAGCATGGACAGGATGGTATTTACTTGAACAATCATACTTAGCCAATATTCAGAGGGTGGTTTACTGGCGATTTTGAAGTATTTTCTTCTCTTTAATTGGCTCTCAGGGTTTGCGTGTGGACAGCCTTGTTGCTTTTCTTACTGGCAATATTGGGTGCCTGCTCTATAATCAACAGATTCACACGTGTTGCTGGTGAATTGTTTGGTCTGCTTATTGCCATGCTCTTTATGCAGCAGGCCATAAGGGTGAGTGCTCACATTAACTCAACTAAAGCCTTAACATAAATCCATTTCAAATATAAAAGTTCAAATTTGCTTGTATAATAGTTTTCAGGGTAATTTTGTTTTCTTCAGTAATTCTTAAAGCAATATTATGTTCAATATATCGGATTTCTTTTTCTAAAGCACCTTGATGAAGTATAATATCAATTGAAATATCCTTTTCATCATTTATTCAATTTGTATATTTGTTCCTATAGGGGATCGTGGAGGAGTTTGGCATACCCCAAAGGGAAAATCCTAATCAGACTGCACTCCAACCTTCTTGGCGTTTTGGCAATGGAATGTTTGCAATGGTTCTGTCCTTTGGCCTTCTTTGGACTGCACTTAGGAGCCGTAAAGCTAGGTCCTGGCGATATGGGACAGGTATTGGACATTGCATTCTAATTCCTATATGGAAGTTTTATAGCAATATCATCCTTGATTATGCAATTGTGATTTTGTTGTTCACTTGCCTTTTATTTTGTATAGTTGGGTAATCACCTTTATTTGGTTTTGAAGTCTATGGAAAAACTTCAGAGTCAGCTGTGCATTTCATCGGCTTTGACTTAATGTTTCTTCATTATTTTCATTTTTCCAAGGTTGGCTACGAGGATTTATTGCAGATTACGGAGTTCCATTTATGGTTCTTATATGGACTGCAATATCCTACATACCAGTCAAGCATGTTCCAAGAGGTATACCAAGGCGGCTTTACAGTCCAAATCCATGGTCTCCTGGTGCATACTCAAATTGGACAGTCGTCAAGGTGAATACTAGAATGCAAAATGTCAAATGTGGGACTTACTAAACACTGGACTTACATTAGCGAGATAAATAGAACTTGAGCTGTTTGTATTCCTAAGGCCTGAAATAGTAATCATACTTGTCACTTGTGCAGGAGATGACTGATGTGCCTGCTTTATACATAGTTGGAGCATTTATTCCTGCAACCATGATTGCTGTCCTTTACTACTTTGACCACAGTGTTGCATCTCAACTTGCCCAACAAAAGGAGTTCAATTTGAAGAAACCATCTTCCTATCATTATGATCTTCTGTTGTTGGGATCTTTGGTATGCCGTTATTCTGAAATAGAAATTATTATCATAATCTGATGATAATTCTACTATGATGGTCCACTCATGTACAAAATTATATCTAGTACCTCCTTCAGTCTTCATGGTGAAATTTCCCTGACCAGGTTATCTTGTGTGGTCTCATTGGCATCCCCCCATCAAATGGTGTAATTCCACAGTCTCCCATGCATACAAAAAGCTTAGCTACATTGAAGCATCAGGTAATAGTCAGTCCAACATGTTAATAATTTATACAAATCTGATTTTAAAATTTCCAGTACTTTGTTTCTGTTTATCTCTTCTCTCTAGTGCTTTTTACTCAGGTTGAGAGACCAAAAAAATAATATCTGGCATTTTCTATTTGCATTGCTGACGCACAAGTATTATCAGGGTCCAACCATTCTGTGAACCTCTATAAGATGCATATTTATAGATTTTAAATTTGCATTTTGTGAGGCCAAATACCAATGTTGTGGCCCAGAATCCAAGCTGAATGGCCATTTAATAACTCTCTTGTATATGCTCACATTTTTATCTGTTTCTTGATATTTTCTTTGGCATCTTTAAATGTCTCTATTTCAATATCATATACAAGCCATTGGTTTTTATTATCTTTGATTCTTTGCTTTTGATCAGCTTTTGCGAAATAAGCTTGTGTCAACAGTCCGAAGAAGTATAAGCAAAAATGCAAATCTGGGACAATTGTACCGAAACATGCAAGAAGCCTACAATGAAATGCAGACTCCTTTAGTATATCAAATGCCTGCCGCCCTGGTAATTTAACCTCATGGTTATGATATGCTGAGTAATAGTTTTCTGTTCCTCCTTCCCCTCACCTTTACTTCTTGTAGGGACTGAAAGAGCTGAAAGAATCAACTGTCCAACTGGCCTCAAGTGCTGGCTACATTGATGCCCCTGTAGATGAGACTGTTTTTGATGTTGATAGAGATCTAGATGATCTTTTACCAGTTGAAGTCAAAGAACAACGCCTCAGCAATCTGCTTCAGGCATTGATGGTTGGTGTTTGTGTTGCTGCTATGCCTCTCTTGAAGAAGATCCCAACTTCAGTTCTTTGGGGATACTTTGCTTTTATGGCCATTGAAAGCTTACCAGGAAATCAATTTTGGGAAAGAATATTATTGCTTTTTACAGCGCCAAGTCGAAGATACAAGTAAGTTTATGCTCATACTTATATCCACAATATTTTTTTAACGCTTATATAATCTGAAATCTCCCATTTTTACTGTTATTTTCTACTGTTATTTTAGTATCATCTTCATATGTACTTTGGTTTCATGTGCTAATGCCTGAAAGCAAAGGAAAAAAGGGAAGTAATTAAAATACTTATGATTAACATGATGGTAATTTATTTGTAATGGTTGTTCCTGGATGAATTGTAATTCTCAGTTTCTACCTTCCAGAGTGTTGGAGGATTGCCATGCAAATTTTATTGACACGGTGCCCTTCAAAACAATTGTCATCTTCACCTTGTTCCAGACAGTCTACCTGCTTGTGTGCTTTGGCATAACATGGATCCCAATAGCTGGGGTTCTTTTTCCACTGTTGATCATGCTTCTGGTCCCTGTACGACAGTATCTGCTCCCTAAATTTTTCAAAGGGGCGCATCTTCAAGATCTGGATGCAGCAGAATATGAGGAAGCACCTGCCGTATCTTACAATATGACTTTTGAAGTAAGCAACATTAACCCTTTGTTCAGTTCATTAGGACTGCATAGGGATCAAATTTGCAGGACTGCTATTTTATGAGATAAGTTAATTAACATTGATCTGGGTTTTGCCATATCCATTTGAATGTTTAATCAAGAAGTGCCTTCATCAAAGTGTACAAAATAGGAATCCTTGCTTCTAAATGTTTGTCTGACTTATGATAAGGTTCATTCTGAAGCTTTGAGCTTAAATCTGTGACATCATATGCAATTGACAGGATCATGATCTTCAAGCAAGAGCATCTAACATTGAAGGAGGAGAAATTCTTGATGAAATTATCACAAGAAGCCGGGGTGAGATCCGCCGTATACGAAGTCCTAAAGTGACAAGTTCCACTTCAGGTTCATTGCACGATATAAAACCTGCATATAGTCCAAGTCTATCACAAAGGGCATACAGTCCGCGTGTTAATGAACTAAGGACAGAATGGAGTCCCCAATCTACTGGAAAGGGGGTTGAGATAAGGCGAACTCCTAGTCCAGGCCTGTCTAGCCTTGGTCAAACTGCTCGTGGTTCATCTTCAGGCTAAAGCCTTCAAAACATATCTGGTCAGTTTAGTTGTCAACGTTCTCGAGAGGCCTTAAAATAGACTATGTAATCGTGTTTTATATGTTTAGGTGTGTTTCGTCTTCTTGGTTCTAAAAGTAGGATGTTTGTCAGTGCTTATTGCTTTGTATCTCCCAGATAGTTTTCTGTAATGAAATCTGTGCATTACATTAAGAGAAAAATATCCCATATTAGGAACTCAAATGGCCAAGATTATGGGAAATATATTAAGCAACTTAATGAACTTTATTTTGTATGCAACAATATGCAAGAAAAAGCCACCATTTTCATATTCCAAAATGTCAAAAGTTAATGCACTTCATAATGATACATATGAAGACTCATCTCCTTGCTCTTGCTCTTCAAATATTCATTAGATGTTTATATGAAGCACTCCAGTATTTTTCATGGTTCCAAGTAGAACAGGAGTAGAATGACCCGGTAAAAGTTTGACTCGACAAGTACCTGATTTCTGTGAATGTAGGTCTTAGTTGCTTTAATTTTACCAGTTATCATCTGACGTTAAAGATCACAGGACTAGTTCAAGCCTTGAAGTAAGAGCCTGTGAAGCAGATGAGTAAAAACTCGCAATATGTCATCTAATAGCATAGTTCACAGTAACTATTCTTTTGTCATCTCAGCAAACCTCTTTAAGAGTTTACAGACACCCTTTTTCTTGAGGTTCCACCTCTTTCTCCTGGAAAAAAGTTATCTCAAGGGAGCAGTTGTTCTGACAACTGACACTGATGATGTTCATGTCAAGCTTCCACTAACGGTTCTAGGATGGTGATGGGAATCTTTTCAGGTATTGCTATTAATGGGAGCATTCCACGTTGGCTTTATTTACTGAAGCTGATGGGAGTAGCCTTAAGTGGGAGCTGCTTTATCCTTTCAGTTCCTAACTTGATAACATTTTATAATCATGGATTTGATTATTTCACATAATCATATTGTCTTTTTACCATTTTGTTTATCTAGTTTTCTTTCACTCCCAGCATGCATAATTTTAGTGCTTAAAATAGGAAATCTATTCAACTATATAACCACAATACCCATAAGAAATAGTTTACAGTTTTAGTAATGGCATTTAAAAAGGAAAATCAGACACACAAAAACACAAACATATCTATCAACTGAATTCATTGTCAATGCTATAAATTTTTGTACCAAAAGGTTGATAACTCCCAACTCTGAGGGGCCCCCCTCACCCCGGCACGACAGTGTAAGAGGGGAGGTAAACCACGGTACACTGCAGCCTCTTAGATGGGAGGTCCAGAGGCCCGGTACGCACAAGGAGCCCATCCAGAGGATAAAACTCTCACACTGCCGCTGTCGGGACTCGAATCTTGGCTCTTTGGTACCAACTCTACCATCCGAATACCAACCGTGCTAAGCCCGTGCGGACATTGTCAATACTATATACTATATTTTAATATGTGCACATATAGATCGCTACGTCAGCACAGATCATTCAGATGGGTGCGAAGAGGATTGCCTAGGATTTACTGGGAGACTGTCAATGAACTGGGGTGCATTAGCTAGTGCAGAGCGTACAGTTTCTTCCACTATATCTACTTGAAGATGCAGAGGGCCCAAATGGAGATCCTTTAATTCATTGATATATTTGCCAAGTCATGCTCATATAAATCGTATAAGCAGTCGCTGTCCCAAATTGAGATCCTGATTCAAGAAAGATTTTGTTTCTTTTAGTTTGATTTGGCAGTAATTAATGGATGAAGGGATAGATTCCATATCCACATGTCAATATCAGCATGAGATGAGAAATATAAGTGTCCCAGTATCCATTAAAATCTCTCAGTGGAAATAGATAGTTTCTGTTGGTCTTTTCTTTTGTTTGTTAAGCAGTACGGCTTTACAGCATTAGGAATGAGAGAAACTGGTACAACCTAAGAATTATATCTAAATTATAA
This sequence comes from Cnidoscolus chayamansa, assembly GCA_948266635.1. NCBI lineage: Eukaryota > Viridiplantae > Streptophyta > Magnoliopsida > Malpighiales > Euphorbiaceae > Cnidoscolus > Cnidoscolus chayamansa. The sequence goes on from CAOGCB010303013.1 coordinate 44,831, forward strand.
CAACTTATCATCCAAGTTAAGTTTGATAATTGTTGCCCGTGCACTAATTCAGTGATAAGCAAATAGCAAAATTAATATAAAGTTTAAAATTCGAGTCTCGATGGCCGCAGTGTGAGAGTTTCACTTAATGTGGATGGATACCGAGTTAAAAGCCTCCCACTTGACTACTGCTGGATCACCGTGATTTACCCATTCATAATATTATCGGGCTGAAATGTGGAGGACCTTAAAATGAGGATATATCACCTTTTGGTATAAGTTTGATAACCGTTTATAGAGAGCACTAGTGCACACTTCTCTCTATCCTATTCACTACTTCGATTTCACATTCCGATGATTGAATTATCAGTATTCGATTTCACCAATCACTAGTGCTTTTTGTTCTGTCCGTTAATTCTATTAAGTTCGCCAATTTTACCAATTCTCGATTAATTTTCATCAATTTTCGACTGATTTTACCAAGTAAGGTTGACTAGTGATCTCCTCTCTCCATCTCTTGTCCTTAACGACTGAATTATCAGGCTCTGCTGCTCGACTTCATTAATTTAGCAAGTGATCAAAATTTTCTTGATTACTTATTTTTTTGTTCCAAATGCAAATGATAAGACAAAACCGATAACTTATTAAGTTTTATCATTACTTAATATGGAGTTAAACAACAAATATCTGATTTGATTGTTTGCAAAAAGAATGCTAATTTTTCCTGCAAGAAAATCTTTTGGAAGTAATATCAAATATGTATATCCTCATATACATACAACTATATATGTATAAATATATTAAATAAAAACAAGCTCAAAATCAATTTTAATATTAATAAAAAATTAATTTCATGAAAATGAATTGGTAAAAATTTAATTTGATTATGTTTAATTTTTACAAAAATTTTGATTTAATTTAATTAAAAAATATAATTTAAATTTTAAATTAATTAAGTTCGATTCGAAATCAAATTCACGGCACATATATAAATAATTTAATATTTAAGTCTTTAATTTCAATTTTATTAATAATTATATTTTATCTCTAAATTGGATTAATAATGAAATTTCTAAAATATCCTTACTTATATTATCATTTGGTCCTCAAATTGGCAAAATAAAAAAAAATCAAATATTGTGATGCTTAATTTGGATTATTATATTAAAATATTTATATTAACAAAAGGGAAGGAGAAAACGCATGTGTTCAGCGTGGGGAGAGTCAACGCGATGGACGAAGAAGAAAACGACTGAAGGCCCGCACGGGTTTAACGTTAATGCAGTGTCAATTTGGTACGATGTTCATGAATTTGAATTTGGACAGTAATAAAATAAAATTTCATTTACGTGAATAGATTTTAAAATTTTATTTACGTGAATAGATTTTTATGCACGTTGAATTCTCATCCTCTCACTTACATGTCACTGGATCACATGATTTAGCTCCCATAATTCTATGGGCCGGAGTGCGGGAGAAAGGTGAAGGTAGAATCACTCTTTGGACCAAAAGAAAGCGACTGAAGAAACCTGCGTTGAATATACGCCATCAGCCTCTTCGCTGTCAATATCTAGGTGACTCTCTCTCCCTCCCCCCATCTCTTCTTTGCAGGAGAATCGGAGGACGAAAAGCAGAGAGTAGAAGAGAGAAATGAGGCCACAGATCGTGTTGTTTGGAGATTCAATAACGGAGCAGTCTTTTAGGTTAGGTGGTTGGGGTGCTGCTCTTGCTGACGCTTACTCCCGCAAGGTACCCACCTTCAACTTCCATATTCAAAGCTCTTAACTTTTCCTTCTCTCTCGCTCTCTTTCCTTGTTCTTGAATGTACCTCTTAACTTTCTTTTATCATTCTTTATCTATAATGGTAGGCCGATGTGTTGGTTCGTGGTTATGGTGGTTACAACACCCGCTGGGCTCTGTTCTTATTGCACAACCTTTTTCCTATTGTGAGTTCTTTATTCTATGAAGGGTATTTTTTATTTTCTATCTATGTTTTACTGTGGAATGCTAAATGGGCTCATTGACATTGGTAGGAGTCAACAAAACCTCCAGTTGCTGTCACAATATTCTTTGGGGCTAACGATGCAGCTCTAAAAGGGAGAACCAGTGACAGGCAACATGTTCCTGTGGAGGAATACAAGGAGAATCTAAGGAAAATTGTTCAGCATTTGAAGGTTTTATCCACTTCATATACATTTTAAGCATTTATGCAAACTTTTTTTCTCTAATTTTTACCGTTTCGTTATATGCTATGCTTGATTTTAACATATGATCTGATTCGCATCCTTTAATATGTAAAAGGTTGCGATAATTCTCAAGTATTTGAAGGATTACTATACAGATTTATTGACAGCATTTTCCTTAAATTTGACGAGAATAATTTAATAAGCGCACTGATAACAGATTTCAACAACATTTGATGTTTGCTGGAAGCAAATCACTGTCTCCTGGAAAGAGAAAGTGGCAGCCTCCAACTTGGCTGTGCTTTTGGTGCTGGCTTACGATCAGTACAATAGATGACTTTGTTGGCTTCATACCAAACGTTTTTCATGAACTTTTATCCTCTGTTTTCAGAACAGGAACGGCCAGTGATACCGGGTAAACTGGGAACTGGACCCCTGAAGAGTCCGGTCTGGTTTAAAAGTGGTTTTCTTTCTCAATTAATAATAAAAAAGTTTCTCAATTGAGGTAAGTTTCTAGGAGGGATGAGCTAGGCTGTGGAGGGGAGATTTAGAGAGAGTTGAGTCCATGGTTAAGTAGTCCCTTTTTAGATAGGATTAGTGGTATTTATAGAGAGGGTTGTGAAGTTGATTCAACCTAAGTAATCATTAAAGAGTTGAAATTGATGAGATAAGTAAAAGGAGGATGCCTAAATGTGGGTCGACATGACTAAGAGGTCAGTATAGCACTAGGAGAGATTGGCGCTAGTAGCTGTCTTCTGCTTAGGGGGGTAGTAAGTCAGCAGAGACTATGGTCACACTTCCATCAGCTTTAAAAACTTTCATTTATCACAAAAAGAGAACTCCTAATCCTACTGTTCTCAGTTTCCCATGTCTTTGTTGTAATTCTTTAAATTGGTAATCCTAGGAGCAGCATAGCTATAAATCTAGTAAGATATTAGAACCTGAAAGATCTTAGTATTTTTCATGTCTTGGAATGCATTGTGAAAGTTGAATACCAAGAATAGCCACTATATTATTATTTATATTCCTATTAAGGATTTATGAATATTCTGTCATATTTTACTGGTGAATTACGCCAATTTCCTAGCCCTGGTCTCTAGTTCCTATATTGTTCATTATGAAACAGTCACATCTGTAACTGAGTATGCTTTCCTTCAGTGAATATGAGTAGATACATTGTCAATTGATGGACCCGTTTTTTATTCTATTTGTGGAACTTGGTTGTAGGAGGGCTCACCCACGGTATTTGTTGTGCTTATTACTCCGCCACCTATTGATGAAGAAGGACGCATACAGTATGCCAAGTATGATTCTCTTGTTCTTTCTTATCATACTGACAGACATAGCATGCTGAAAATAGAATCAGCAACAGAAACAAAATCACCGGTATACAGAAGTAGTTAGTGAATTTGGCAACTTGGGAGCTGTTATTGCAAGTGGTTATTGGTTAGGGTTTTTTCCCTCATATTTCAACTAATGATATTACTATTTGATAATTATATATTATTTTCAGTAAGCTACTGCACATATTAGAATATGAATTTGTATAAGAAGTAGGATTGTAAGACCTCTTTTTTGAAACTGTATCAAGTAGATTCAAGATTTTTTTATTCGGTATCAGTAACATGTTGATTTGATTCACATTGTTAGTTTTTTTTCCATATTTGATTTCATTTGGCATTTAAAAAGAAATGGATAATTTTGCTAGAAAATTTTGTACTGCTGAGCAGCAGGTCTAATGGTAAAGGGTTGAGTGGGAGGGAGGAGTAGTATTCTCCTTTCTGTTTCCTGGAACTGCTCAAAATTAAAGCATATTGTTGAGCTAAGCCACTTTAGCTTAGTTCCTCGTTGTTCTCTAAAATGTCACAGTTAAGTGTTTGAATATATCTATGGAAATGTCGTGCAGATCTGTACACGGTGACAAGGCTATGGAACTGCCAGAAAGAACAAATGAAATAGCAGGAGTTTATGCAAGGGAATGTATTGAGTTAGCAAAGGAGTTAGGAATCTGCTCTGTTGATCTATGGTGCAAGATGCAGGAAACAGAGGGTTGGCAGAAAAAATTTCTGAGGTTTGTGATATAAAATGGCTCCCGTAAGAGAAATACATAATGACTAGCTCACTTGGTTCCCAGTTGGTTGGTAGGACTAACTAGCATGTTAATTTCAGCGATGGCTTGCACCTGACACCGGAGGGTAATGCTGTAGTCTATCAAGAGGTTGCAAGAGTGTTCAATGATGCATGGCTCTCTGCTGAGGAAATGCCATATGATTTTCCCCACCACTCAAAAATAGATGGAAAGAACCCTGAAAGGGCTTTCCAACAACACTGCATTTAAGCGCTGCCGATTCTTCATTTTAACTCTTTTATGAGTTCATTGTACCAAAACATGAAGTTTCTTGATTTTTTTCCCATAATTATTTGAAAATTGCTGTTTCTTTAAAAGCATTTGGTCTTCTGCCGTTGTGCAAGATGAACATTTCTGTATGTACTGAAATTGAAACCATCATTTTTTATACTGAGCATGGATCACC
>CAOGCB010303259.1:0-25401 GCA_948266635.1 Cnidoscolus chayamansa
TTTTTTTTTTTATAAATAAAGTAACCAATTAAAAAGATTCAATTAGACAACTGCCCATATGGAAACTCAAACATTAAGATAGGTTGGTAATAAAAAGACAAGCAGAGACTTGCTAATCCAGTTACTAAGCAAATTATATGATATTTAAATCTCAATTGCCATAACCCACAGCCATCAAAATTAGCTATTAGATCATTCTGATTTGTATGTCGCAACAAGATGTACCCATGTGGGACCTTCATCCAGCAAAAGTCAAACACAAAAGCCCCAAGTCCTCCAAAAACCTAATCTCATCCCCTAACGGCGCCGTTTTTATTTTTATTTTTTTATTTTTTGGCGTCTCTTTACTCCTCTAGCTTTTTTTAAGGGGGAAAAAGCTGCTTTGTAAGCTCCGTTCGTCCTTCCTCTTTGTAAATTGTAAACCCTCCTTAATTCTCAACCATCTATCTCCACAACGCTTACACACACACGCAAACACAAATTACATGGCTCTGTAGATAAAAAAAAAAGGTATGATTTTTATAAATAAAAGAGAAAATAATATTAAGTTTATTGTTTGTTTTCTGAATGTGAAATTCGATTCCGTTTTCAATTTTTATGGGAAAATCGCTTGCCGCTTCGACCAGGATTCACAATCTTGCTAGGCATCTAAAACCCTCAAAACACGCAAAACCCACATCGCGAAATCACCGCCCAGCAGAAGACAAGTCTGAGAAGATGGAAGGCAGCGCCGATATAGACAACGTCAACAACTACAGTAGTAGCAATGGCAACAGCAGCACTCGTCTGCCTCTGTCGGAGGTTGTGTCAGATTGCGTCAAGAGGTGGTTCAAAGACACCCTCAAAGAAGCCAAGGCTGGGGATATCAACATGCAGGTTTTGGTTGGTCAAATGTATTATAGCGGATATGGAGTCCCTAGAGATGCCCAAAAGGTAATTGTTATGGAACTTGTTTCTTTCTGAATCTAATGGGTTTATCTTGCTCTTTTTCCCTCCTAATTTTGATTGATATTGGATGTTCTGGTCTGTTACTATTGATTTTGTCTATGATTCTTAGTAATTGGTTTGTTGCTTTGATTTCTTTTAATCGGGGGTCGAAAATAGGCAACGAAGGAAGTTGCTATAGTTTACAAAGCTGTGGGTGGGTTTCTATTGGGCTTCAGACACTGATAACTAAAGATCATTAGTTTTGTATCATGGAAATGAATCGAAGTGATGGGTCATTGAAGCGATATGGTCATGAATTACCATGCTTTTTGGTGGAATTGATATCTGATATCTGTTCCTATATCCTTCCACTCTTATTCTCTTTTCCTCTTGATTTTGCTGTTTATGAGGTTGCTATAATTTGTTTGAATTATAGGGAAGAATTTGGATGACAAGAGCATCAAGGACACGGTCTTCAGTTTGGAAAGTTAGCGATAAGCATCCAGGTTTACTTCTGTATATTTAGTCATTTTTGTAGCTTGCTACCATTAATGTTATAATGATTGACCTAGCTTTGCATTTCATGATTGGTGTTTCTTTTTATCAGGTTATAATGCAAGTGATTCAGATTCAGATGAACTGAAGGGTGATTCTCAATAAGTCCACATTGGTTTGATGACCAAAGCAATTACAATGTAAGCTGGCATTCATCTTTTCTCTTAGTCTTCCATGACTTAATCTGCCCTTATATAAAAAATCTGCTGTTTGTTAATTATTTAATGTAGCAACACTTTCTAAGCTAATGAAAGACCTTAGTTGTGATCCATAGTCAACTGTTTGCTTATATGATTCTAGAGTATGCTTTCTGAGAATATGTCACTAATTAATCTCTATGTGCATAGTGAATCAACATATTGATGTTATTTTGCCAGCATACCTTAGAATCTTGTGTTTCCTTAGGTATGTATGGGAAGGTTTACCTGTTCTATAAACTAGACTTGCTTTCTACCCAAGAAAATCACTAATAGTAAAATGTTTGGCTAATGACTGGTGGGAATCTTTCCAAAGGTCTTCATAAAGAAACATATGGATGCAAATTGGTGAGAGCCTTCTGATATGCTCAAGGATATTTTGCTTGCATCTGTCATTTAACAATTTCAATGATGAACATTGATGATCACCTAACAATTACAACTGGTTATGGGGGATTTTCTAATCCAATTTATTATAAGTTTAATGTACTTTGCATGTCTCTGACAGGAGGTTGTTCTTATATCTGGCAGGGTGTGATTTAAGTGGGAAAACATTGTATAAAACAGGTGCCACCTTCACACATGCCTTATTGAAAATTTGGAAATAGGCATTTCTAAAGTTGTTCCACTTCAATGGATCTCCATATTTAACCTAACTGTATAATCAGGGAGACAAATGATCTTATAAGATGCTGAGTGAATTTCCACAATTCTTTTAAGATGCTACTGATTATTTTGTGGTGAAAGGTTCCATGACTAACTTAATAGAACAATAATGAATCTTGAAATATCATTTGAACTTTCTTCATAGGCACTTTCAGCAGCCTTACCATCATGTTCCTCTACATATGGTGCCAGTTACCCGTGGCGTGGTAGTTTTGTTTTGTCTACTCTTAGACATCCCTATTTTGCATGTGCTTTTAGTTAATTAATGTTATATTCTTTTATTTTAATAATCTAAACTACCTGAGCATTCTAATATATATTCCATAATTCAGTATGTGTCTGTCAATCTGATAGATTTAGCATCTGTGCTATTGTTATAAAACAACAAAGTAGTACTGGGATATTGTTAGTTGAGGTCTTTAGCTGCATCTCAGAGAAAAGTGTTAGGTCACAACTTTATGTTTAAAGGCTACTAGTATTTGTGGAATTGGCCTTTCAAAATATTTATGATAAAAAGGGCTTAAATGAATGATCTGTGGTTATGGTGCAGCATGCTTTGTTCCTGTGCTGTAACATTATAAGCATATAATGAATAATTGCTCAATCTGATCTCTTGTTATCTTTGCTTCCTCTGCTTTGCAGGGATGATGGTGTCCCCTTTTTTCCCCAGGTTATATGTGTTTGTAATGATCTCTATTCTTTTTCCCTTTTTCTGATTTAGTTTCCCTCAGGTGTATTTGTGTTGAAGCTGTTTAGTATCATATTGTGAATTGTTAAGACAATCTTTGCGAGTTAAAACACTGGATCTTTCTTTTCTTGATTTTTCAAAGTTGTGATGTAAATTGGTTTAACTTAATCTTGGGGGGGACTGAGAAATGCTGTCCTGGTGAATTTGTCATTATTCATATAACTGCAACTAACTGGTCAATTAGTAGCAAACTTATCACATCATCAATAAGCAGCTCCGCTAAATTTATTAACCAGACTGACAATTTTTGTTAGATTTTTAAATAAAAATTGACATCAGTACGTAAATAGCCAATTGTTTGGATGTAATATTTCAACACGGATATTATTATATTTATAAGCAGACAAATTACATGGAAAAGACTACTACTGATATTTAAAGGCAAGATGAATCAATCTCGTTTCCTAATGAAAGAGACATCCTTGAATAGTTTCAGAAAGCCTTTGGATTTTGTCCGAAGATAACAAAAGAGGCTAATATCTGCCAGCAAAGCAAATATGTTTCCTGTACTCTGATCGGTTTTGGGCCTGAAAAATCGTTTTAAGCAACATTAACACTGTTTGGATGGGTTGAAGATAAGAAGGAAAAAAAAAAATGAAAGTAAGAAAATAGAACAGAAAGTAAATGTATTAATTATTATCCTTATAACAATTCACGATTTTATGCTTCTTAAAAGATTGATATTTTTAATAATATTTAAAATAAAAATTATAAAATGTTATCCAATTTAAATGTAAAAAAAATATGTCAAACACAATTACAGGTTTTAAATAATTTTTTAAAATGGTATTAAAAAAAAATGGAAAATTTCTGAATCTCGTTTAGATTTTCTGTTGCCATTTGGCCAAGGAAGACGAGAAAGGATTGTGCAGTAACGCACTGCAAATCACCATCATCATCGGCCATCGCCATTCGCTATAGCATTTGCATTTGATTGTTCTGTAAGCACTACAGCTTCAAACTTGGGAGCCTAGGAGTTGAATTCAACAAGGGAAGATAAAGCAGTGATAAAGGAAAGGATGGAGGGAGAACTACCTATGCACCACCCTCAGGAACAACAACAACAGCAAGAAGCATCACCTTCTCAGGACCCTCTTCTCCCTTTATCTCTGATTAGACGTTTATATATAGGCCAATTTCTCGCTAGATGGGACGCCAGGTTATCTCTATCTACGCTTCCACGCTCACCATCTTTCATTTATTTATTTATTTATTTTCTTTCTACACGTTATACTATTTACTTTACTAATTAAGATAATAGCCATTTTTAATTCTACGGATTCCACGATTTCAACATTTTCTTTGTTCTCTCTTAGACCTCCTTTACTTATTATTATAATTGGAGTTGTGGGGCAATTTGTCTTGAGCAAAGGTAGTGTTTCGATATTTTATAAGTGTATTTCTTCTGGGGTAAGCAACTTTTGTGAAGACTTTTTTGTTTGTATTCTTTTTTCTTTCATTTTTTGCTTGAATTTCATTTCTTTTGGCTTTTTTCTGAAAGGGTTTTGATCTCTTTCAAAGTTTCAATTATCTTCTCAATATTCGTAAAATCTATTTGGAGAATTAAAATTTTTTTTTTATTCAGAACCAACTTAATTGGCTAAACTCGGTGCCCAATTTCAGAATGAAAGACATTGATTGAGTTGTTGCATACTTTAAACTTGGTCAAATAGCTAAATCCTCCTGCATGCTTGTGGTAGCCAAACTCTCATGTGGGATTTCATTAATCGTTAGTGATATGCAGAATGTGGGAATTCTCTGTTGGTTTGTACATGATTACTCTTTGGCCGAATTCCTTAATCCTTGCTGCTATCTATGGAGCTATTGAATCTGCCTCTATTGCATTGTTCGGTCCCATTGTTGGACAATGTGCAGAGAAGTTGACATATGTTAAGGTTTGCAAGAAACTTGTTATATATTGAAATTCTGCTTTGAAAAATGCTATCCAAAAAGTATATCTGAATCAGATGCTGTATCAATTCAAAGACTTGTTTGTTGAAAGGATGAAAACTTCCATATTCACCATTGAATTTGAAACTAGAAAATTCGTGGAACTTTGGGAAGTTTGAACCTGACACTGTATTACTAGTGCAATTTCCTTGGAGGAGGGTGGCAGAATTTATTTTTGGTTTGGGGTTTGATCCCTGGGAGTTTCAGAGGCCTGATCCCTATCACCATTATTAGGTGCCTGAGAGTTTTAATGAGTAAAATCTCACGTGGAACTTGAGTAAGCTGCTTATGAAATGCCTTGATCAATTCATTGGTGTTTGTTTATGTGAAGTAGGAAAAATACAACAAATTGGTTAAATTACTGGCTTTCATATACTTATATTTGCCTGATTAGCAGGTTCTTCGAATTTGGTTAGTGACTCAGAACCTCTCCTTTGTAACTGCTGGATGCTCAGTGATTGCATTACTTGTCTTTTCAACCTTGAAGTCAACAAATTTCACAGCCTTCATCTTCCTTGTGATATTAACCAACATCTCTGGAGCTATTGGTGTGCTTTCCACCCTTGGTGGTACCATCTTAATCGAAAGAGAATGGTAATTTATGAGTTAACTTGAATCTATTTTGATGGAGTATAGTTCCTTTCAAGTTGAGCAGGGTAATCTTTCTTGTGTATTTAAGTTTCCAAAGTTCTGATGGCCGATTTCGAAGTACAGGGTAGTGGTTATATCAGAAGGCCATCCTCCACATGTTCTAACAAAGATGAATTCAATTATCAGACGAATTGATTTGACTTGCAAGCTTCTTGCTCCAGTTGTTGCTGGCTTCATAATCAGTTTTGTATCAGTTAAGGCCTCAGCAATGACTTTAGTCTTCTGGAATATCTCAGCAATATGGATGGAGTATTGGTTTTTCACATCCGTATATAAAGGAATTCCAGCTTTAGGTGAAAGTAGCAGAAGGAAGATTTCAAGACTCTCACCTAGTAATATGGAAAAGGGCATGCCTACTTCTAGAGAGCCAGGGAACCTGCACCCTCAAAATGGAGAAAATTCAGTATTGGTGGAAAATAAATGGAGAAGGAAATTAACTGTATGGGTTTCAAAGGCCCCTTTTGTTGGTGCTTGGAAAGTGTATCTACAGCAAGATGTTTTGCTCCCTGGAGTAGCTCTAGCTTTATTGTACTTCACAGTTCTTAGGTAATGGTCTATCAATTGAATTATTATTATTTGGTTTCATACGTAAGTCTACATTGTTTGGAAGTCATTTGGAAGTAATATCTGAATTTGCTTTTGCTGTCCTTGAAAAGTAGGGGTTACTAATTACTATACCTTTTAGTGCATGGGGATTGAAAGGATATTGCTGAGAGTGAAGATCACCTAAAATGCTGGGAAGACAGTAATTTTGTTTTCTTGTCGCTTCAAATGATACTTCAGAATATAGACAAGTGTCTCCAGCAATTTCTTTTTCATTTTATTAATCTTATTGCCTTATTTCCCTATGGATTGGGTTGTAGTTCCTAATTGTTTCAAGTTAATTGATGTTGATTTTTACTGTTCCAGTTTTGGCACCTTGATGACTGCTGCGCTGAAATGGGAAGGTATACCCGCATTTATAATCGGTATAGGACGTGGAATAAGTGCTATAATTGGTATTGGCGCGACAGTTTTATACCCAATCTTGCAATCTCGTATTTTAACTCTCAGAACAGGACTTTGGTCAATCTGGTCTCAGGTAAGTGTACAACTAAAGTAGTTGAAGCCTGGCATATAAGTTGTCTCCTCAAAATTACTCCATAATTGACGTTCGTAGTCTTTATTATTGTGTATATTCTTTATGCAGTGGAGCTGCCTTTTATTATGTGTTGGTTCAATATGGGTCCAAAATTTCCATTTGGCAGCATTTATGCTGATGGCTGGAGTGGCAACATCCCGACTTGGCTTGTGGATGTTTGACTTATCTGTCATCCAGCAAATGCAGGTGCAAATGATGTACATGCATGCATAGTTACATACATGCATATATACAAGTTTCTAGTTCTTTTCTGTTCATTCATGCATGTGCAAGTTAGTTCCGCTTCTTTACTCTCTCTCATCTCTCTCTAAAATCCATACTGAACTTCTATCCTTTTTTCTTTTTTTTTTCTTTGAATTACTATTGGGACAGGATCAAGTTTCTGAATCTGATCGTTGTGTTGTTGGAGGAGTCCAGAATTCTCTTCAGTCTTTTCTAGACTTGTTGGGTTACGTGATGGGAATAATCATATCCAATCCACGGGTAATCTTGTACATAACCTTGTATTCACATGTTTGCTATAGGAAAGACATAGCAGAAACAGTTTTTCCTCTCAAGCTTTCATGCTTTACATTCAAATTATAAGTCTGTTTTATTGCTGTATTCATATTCAGGATTTCTGGAAGTTGACTTCATTATCTTTTTCCGTGGTAACACTGGCTGCATTACTCTACAGCATCCATCTGTTTCGTGTTCGGAAGCACCTTTTCCACTGTGAGAAGCTAAAATGTTGGTAAAAAATACTCAGAATTCTGGTTTCAGTTGCAGTTTGTACAGAATTAGCTTTTTTTTTTCCTTATCTTCCTGCAAAGATTAGAGTTAATGAACGATTAGAGATCTTTAATCTGTACTTCTTTTGATTCATTTTCACTGAGATAATCGCGGTTGTTCTTTTTGCAGTAATCTGTTCATCTGTTAAAATACGCGGATCATGTTTTGGATGATGATCCTTTGTTGCCAAGAAGACCAGGCAATTACTGTATTATTAATATGTATTGCTTAGCCATTAGCTTTAGCTAAGTGATACCAGAATCGTCTCTCTCACTCAAGCTGATTGAACCATGATACACATGTGCCTTTGTGTATTGCCCTGAGGCTAAACCATTACGGTTTCATCCAGGGTGCTGCTAATAAAGACAAATGGAGCCTTCTGTGTTTGGTAGGGGTGGGAGTTTTCTGCTTAAATCAGATATTGAAGCCATTCCCTATTATAAGCTTTATGATGCTAAATTTGTTTAACAAAGTCAGTCGTTGCAGAACCAACAAAGCTTGCAATAGCAATAGCATATAATATACTGAGTGGCATTAAAGACACCATATCCCTACTGAAGAAGGATCATTACTAATCCTACTGTTTCGGTGCTTCCTGTATATCAAGAGCCATCAAATATCTTATATTAAAAGTCATGTCCTTAACAGTTGACGATATTTAATTTATTATTTTAAAATTAAAAATAAATTAAATAAATAATTAGTACACTAGTCATTATACCAAATACCTTGTACACATCCCTATATACTTCACACTGGATCTACCTACTCTGTTGATTCATGCATCTATCTAATCATTTTATAACTAAAAAGAGATTTTAATTTATTTTAATTAAATTTAATACAATTTATAATATGATCTCAGAAATTAATTTTTTTATTAAAAAAATTAATTTAATCTGCAATCTTTCTGAGATTATATTTTATTAATAAAATAATAATCTAGATTATGACAGTTTAATTTATTATATTTTACATTTAATTTTTATATTTGAGTTGACCTTTTAATTCATATTTTATTTTTATAAATTTAATATACAATATGTTTATCAAATTTGGTGAGTGTATCCTTGAAAAGTTATCTAAGTTCTAGAAAAATCTCACCTTTTTTTTTTTTTTTTCTAACAAAAGCTTGGAGGTCATAGAGTGAGAAAGTTCAAACGAACACAAGGAGACAGGATGGCGAAGGAGACGCTGTTTGACCAACACCACCAACAAGGAGAAGCGTCTTCTTCCTCTTCTCAGCATTCTTTTCCTACATCTCTCATCAGATATTTGTATATTGGCCACCTTTTGGCAAGATGGGACGCCAGGTTCTCTCTCTCTACGTGTGTATGTGTGTGTGTGCGATCTTTCTGCATTAGCGGTTCTGTTTCTCATTTTTCTTGTTCTTTTCAGAAGAAGACTATCAAGAAAATGAGCAAAGTATTTCTTTGTCCAGTACAGAAAGAGTTCTGATTTCTTCCAAGCAATCCAATTAACTTTTCATCAGAATTGATTGGCTACTTAGAAAATAATAATAATAATAAGGCAGTTTAGTTGAACTACCTACTTAATTTATTTGATCATGAAAACAAAATTATATCGATAGTAACATGGGATCTTCCCTTGTGAATCTTTTGTTGTCTGCAGAATGTGGGAATTCTCAGTCGGTCTGTATATGATCACGTTGTGGCCGGATTCCTTAATCCTTGCTGCTATTTATGGAGCTATCGAATCTGCCTCCACTGCACTTTTTGGTCCTATCGTCGGACATTGGGTGGAGAAGTTGGAATATGTTAAGGTTTGATCTGAAGCTGTTTCTTGGTCGCTTTAATTTGCACTAAACATACTACAACAACACCTAATGATTTAAAGAAACGGCAGGTTCTTAGAATCTGGTTGGTGACCCAGAATCTCTCCTTTATGGTTGCCGGATGCTCAGTAATTGCACTAATAGTATTTTCAACCTTGAAGACAACAAATTTCAATGCATTTATCTTGCTTGTGATATTAACCAACATCTCTGGAGCAGTTGGTGTTCTTTCCACTCTTGCTGGTACTATCCTAATAGAAAGAGAATGGTAATCTGTGTAGTACTTGTATAAATTCGATGTACTTTGATGGAGGTGAGCAGAATATTACTGGCTAAAATGTCTTATATATGCAAATACAGGGTTGTGGTGATATCAGAAGGCCATCCTCCGGGCGTACTAACAAATATGAATTCAATCATGAGACGAATTGACTTAACCAGTAAGCTTCTTGCTCCAGTCGTTAGTGGCTTCATAATCAGCTTTGTATCAGTTAAAGCATCTGCTATGACTTTAGCACTCTGGAATACTGTAGCAGTTTGGATGGAATATTGGCTTTTTACATCAGTGTATGAAGGGATTGCAGCCTTGGGTGAAAGCAGCCAAAGGAAGGTTTTAAGATTTTTACATATTGAAGATGAAGAGAGTGCACCTCTTTCCAGTCAAAAAGTGAGCTTACTTTCTCAAAATGAGGAAACTTCAGCATTGGAAGACAAAGATTGGAGAAAGAAATTAAGTGAAAGGATTTCCAAGGCCCCTTTTGTGGGAGCCTGGAGCACTTATTTGCAGCAAGATGTAGCGCTTCCCGGAGTAGCTTTGGCTTTGCTATATTTCACAGTCCTCAGGTGATAGTCATTAAATTTACGATTCAAGAGTTAATGAACATTTAGCTGCCTTTGTTACCTTCCAATGAGACATGAACCTACGTCTTTTTAAGGGTTTCAGTCCTTTCTTGCATACCTTATATCTTGTTGGAACTGTTCTTTAATAATGCTTACCAGTCTTGCAGTTTCGGCACCCTGATGACAGCTACCTTAGAGTGGGAAGGTATACCTGCATTAGTACTTGGAATAGCACGTGGGGTAAGTGCTTTGATTGGAATAGCTGCAACGCTTGTATATCCAATCTTGCAATCTCACATCCATACTCTCAGAACAGGACTCTGGTCAATCTGGTCTCAGGTACATATCTATAACTGAGAATTATTAATAAGTGATTTGATACTGTTTGATAAAGTACAGTATATGGTGTTGTGTTCATGCAGTGGAGCTGCCTCTTACTATGTGTGGCTTCCATATGGATCCAGAGCAATATCCTATCAGCTTACATGCTGATGGCTGGAGTGGCAACATCTCGCCTTGGCTTGTGGATATTCGACTTATCTGTCATTCAACAAATGCAGGTTCACATGTTAAAAATGTTAATTTTTCTCCAAGTTCCAGGATTAATTCTTGGTAATTTCTTACGTGTTTTTTTATCTGTTTCTGATTGCAATGTTGGTGAAGTAGGATCGTGTTCCTGAAACTGATCGTTGTGTTGTTGGGGGGGCTCAGAACTCTCTTCAGTCTACTCTGGACTTGTTGGGGTATGTGATGGGAATAATTGTCTCAAACCCACAGGTAATATCATGTTCTTTAAAATCAAGTCATCCTTGTAGATCGATCTCCAATTTCTTTAATGTAAATCTGTATTTGGTGTTTAGGATTTCTGGAAATTGACTTTAATGTCAATTTCCATGGTAACATTGGCTGCATTACTCTACAGCATACATGTGTATCGAGTGAGGAAGCATTTGTTCCATTTTGAGAAGGTTCTTATAGCGGTGAAGAAGATGATAATATGTTCTTAGTGAGTTTTTGAGTGCATGACCATGTTAATCACTTGGAGAGAGAGAGAAGCACGTCGGACAAAGCATGACTAGTAAGTAATATTCTTTTTTTTTTTTATTCAATTTATGAAAACTGGATTCGCCCTCCCCCATGGACAACTGCTTGTTATAATCATTATAAAGGCATGCCATGTGGTTGGTTTCTCTGTAACTAATATATGTATAAAAGTCAAGATGCATTAACTAATAATTATTTTGTATAAGGTACGGTGGTGATGACACTGAATTAAGTTTCATTATTTTGTATGAGAGGAAAATAAACATATTTAAATATGTAACATTTCTAAATTCAACAAAACATTTTGTGATTTAAACGGTGTCGGTTTATTTTGTTAAATTGAGGATTTTTTTTTAAGAATTTGATAATATTATTTTAGGATTTTCACATATTATTACTTTAAAACCCTCATTTTACTTCAAAAACAGTTTAAAAACTTCATGGGTATGATAACAAAATGCAATGGATGCCCTGGCCCAATGCATGACCAAATTTGCAGGCTATGGCTCAAAGGTTTACAGAAAGAGCAACGTGTCGACGTTTGCATCGACAAAAAAAGCATTAAACGTCACCTTTTGCAAGGAAATTCCAAGCAAAAGAAACCAAAGAGGTTGGCCACTCACCATTACACACCTTCTTCCATTGCTTCAACCAATCCTTTTTTCATCTACCCATTTTAGAGTTTTTGTGAATACATTTCTTTCCTCATCCCTTCACCACATGGAAAATATCATGTCTTTTCTTCTTTCTTTTTCTTTTTTCCCTTCACTTCAAGATTGAAATGATAAAAGGGAAAAGTAAATCATACCCATAAAATTATTCTGAATTATTGCAACTGGGTTCATACTTGTTATTTGAATAATTTACTTAATTTTATTATTTTTTTTTATAAATGATTCATAAAAGTTTAAGAAATTTGAATATGAAACTTGAACCTTCATCAGAAAATTTTAATTAATTATGTACGTAACATTTATTTATAAATTGAGTTATGATATTTGAATGAATTATTATTTAAGATTATGGATATCTATCAAATTTATTTATAAATTAATTAATATTTTTTTGAGATTATTCAAATCATATTGACATGAAGAGGGTACATAACCGTACCTTCTAATTCTAAATATAATTTTTCAAATTTAAAAAGAAAAAAAAAAGGGATATTGTCTACCTTCTTTGATTTAGTCAAATAATGCACAGTCTTGACTATCATTTTTTGTTATTAACTTTTCTATACTACTGTTTTTAACGTAACATAAAATTATTTTATTAATTCCCTTTACCTTATAAATTTTTAATTATTTTTCAAATTATAAAATCGTCACTTCCAATTGAATCATATTATATATATATATATATAGTGATTTAAATTGAATGGACTTCAAAATAAAATTTGTGAAATTTACAATGGTAATTAATAATAATAATAATAAATAAATAAATAAGCTAAAACTTTTAGTTTAATTTTATATTATATTATTTTTAATAGATAAATGATTATTTGAGGCATAATAAAAAAAATATATACGTAAAAAAAGAATGATATAAAAAGACAAAGAAAAAGAAAAGAGATAGGCATTGCAAAGGCGCACTGATCCACTAGAAGAAAAAAAGTAAAGATAGAAAAGATATTTGATACAAATGTCAACTTATACGACTGTACTCAACACGTACCTCCGCGTAGGAACCGTGTCCATTCCAACTCACAAGTGGACGGACCCTCTCATACCTAATTTTTTTCATGCATAATTCCTATATCAATCCCTCAACTTTACTTCAAATCACATCCTACTCCTTCTACTTCAATTAATTTCATCTATTATTAATTATTTAATATTTTACTTTTTTTTAATTAAATATATAAAATTAAATTTTGAAAAATTCGAAAAAATAAAAAAATATTTTTCACTCCCTAACTATATATATATATATGTACGGTCTGATGCAAAAGTCAAAGCTCTAATTAATTTTTGGTTTTTTAATTTATTATTTTATTTTGAAATCATAATCTAATCCTTTGCTATTTTTGGTAAAGAATTATTATTTGTTGTTGATAACAGTCATGGCTAATAAAATAATCAAGAACCCATTGATATCTGAACAAGATATGAGCTAAGCATCTCAAGTGGGTTAGAAATAAAGTTATTTGATTTTTTAACATTTTGGCTTATTGCATACTTCGTTTAGCCGGTCCAATAATATTTATATAAGAGAGTCTGATTTCTAAACTCAAAAAAATTTCTTGAAATTTAATTTAATAAAAAAATATATTTATTAAAAAAAGAAAAAAAAAAAAGAAAAAGAATCCAGGCATGGAGCACCTTCACCAGGTGGAGAAACCGAATAAAAATATTCGACATATGATCAGTGAATCTTTTGCTTTTGTTTTGCCTCTTTGGTTGTGGATTCTGTGTTCTTACAAGCCACGCGTCTCTTGCTTTCATTTCGCACCTAAAAATCAAAATTATATATATATATGCCCCGGTACACGCCAGTACCTAGTACCACCTCATCTGAATTTTCTTTTTTTTTTTTTAATAAAAATAAATAAAAATTCAAAGTCATAATTCCATTTTCAGATAAAACGGTTATTAATATTAATTATGTGACTTGTTAAGCATAAATTTAATACGAAATTAAGAAAAATAGGCTGCATGTCCGGTGATTTTCCTTTATTTTTTTTATGACAATATTTACTATAATTAATCAATCTATTTGGGTTTCCTTCCTTCCAATAATTCATCTGACCCTTATATATATATATAAATAATTTTTTAAAAATAAAATAAATTTTATATACAGTTGGGCATGTATGAGTGGCCACCTCCCTGACCAGAAAAATAATGAGGAAACCGTTCTTATCTGAGAAAGGTTGGTACTATGCCAACGCCACCTATAAGTACGGCTAATTCATTTTTTTTTTTTTGGATTTTATAAAAAGACACATTTTCCTAAACACAATAATTTATTTGAAATTTGATTTTAAGAAAGAAAGTGGAAAATTTTGTCAAGTACTGTCTGCACTTGAATCTGTCCTTCCTCACATACTCCTCCACCGAATGCCTTACCCTTTCTCTTTTTGATAAGACAATGACTCCCCCCCTCTCCTTTTCCCTTTTTTACCCTTCCTTCTTCTTTCCTCACCCTTTTTTTCTTCTTGTCCTTTTCGTCCTTCTCCGTACGCCTCTCCTTTTTTTCCTTTTCCCTTTTTTACCCTTCTCCCTCATACTAGTCATAATATATCATTTAAATATTTCAATTCATTTAACAAATTATTTTTTATTATTGATATTTATAAAGAAATTGAAGTATGACTGAATTTAAAATAACCCAAAAATCTAGTAAAAATTAACGTAGAAGGGCAATATCGTCCACAATAAATAAGAGAGAAGTAGAATTATATAGTGTGTTTTAGATAGCAAAGGAGGCTATTACCGTAATTTGGACATCCTTCTTCTTCACTCCCTCCTCAACTAACCAAACCCATATCAGACCTTGCTTATTTTTCTGTTAACGGTTACTTTAAAGCCTCAGCAAAAAACGGAACCACCATCCATCGTCACTTCTCTTCCTCCATCTTCTCCTCTAAAACTCATTCAGTCCAACACCCAAATCAAGTTACTTGTACTTGTTTTTTATCTTTCGCCATGAAAAAGCAGAAGATGACCATTGAATTCGATGACGACTGCAACAACCTCTTTGATCTCCTCTCTGAAGAGATTGTTTTCGTTATCTTGGACTTCCTTAACGCCAACCCACTTGACAGGAAGTCATTTTCTTTAGTTTGCAAGTCGTTTTACAGTCTTGAATCCAATCACCGCAAAATTCTTAAGCCTCTCCGCCAAGAACACCTCCCAAGAATCCTCAGCAGATACCCACATGTCTCTCACCTCGATCTCTCCCTCTGTCCACGAATTAACGATAATTCTTTAACGCTTATCTCGAATACCTGCAAGGATTCGCTAAGGTCTATCGATCTTTCGCGCTCTAGGTTCTTTTCCTATAATGGGTTGATGAATTTGGCTTTCAATTGCAAGAATTTGGTCGATATCGACTTGTCGAACGCTACAGAGCTGAGAGATGCGGCGGCTGCTGCTGTGGCGGAGGCCAAGAACCTGGAGAGGCTTCGGTTGGGGAGGTGTAAGTTGATTACAGATATGGGTATTGGGTGTATTGCGGTTGGGTGCAAGAAGCTAAGATTAATTAGCTTGAAATGGTGTTTAGGTGTTTCTGATTTGGGAGTTGAATTGATTGCTGTCAAGTGTAGGGAGATTCGGAGTTTGGATCTCTCTTATTTGCCGGTAAGCATAGCTCTTTTTTTAGCATTTACCTTCAATTATGAGATGTCGTTTCCATGAATTTTGTTTATACATTTGTCTAATCTTTAATCAAACATGAGTTAATTTGATAGTTTTGGTCAATCAATTTGTTTTTTTTCCCTATTACTATTTTCATCTTAGGAAGTTCCTTTTTTTTTTTTTTAAATCATAATTAGGTAAAATTTATTGCTACATCTCTTAATTTTTACATATTTGTTCGTGGCAATAAATGCCTCTCTGCAAATCCTTGTGTAAGAAAATTTCGAACTTTACACAAGTGTTTTTCTTGCTGTCAGATCACAAATAAGTGTTTACCTTCCATTTTGAAACTCCAATATCTTGAAGATTTGATTGTGGAAGGATGCTTTGGTATTGATGATGATTGCTTTGCAGTCCTCAAACACGGTTGCAAGTCACTGAAGGTAAGTTAATTGGCAACTAATTGGATCTTATATATGTTTTGTTCTGTCTATTTCTTGTTTAAATATCTCATATGAGAACTGATGCAGTGTTCCAAATTCTGATGTTATTTCT
This sequence comes from Cnidoscolus chayamansa, assembly GCA_948266635.1. Taxonomy (NCBI): domain Eukaryota; kingdom Viridiplantae; phylum Streptophyta; class Magnoliopsida; order Malpighiales; family Euphorbiaceae; genus Cnidoscolus; species Cnidoscolus chayamansa. The sequence goes on from CAOGCB010303259.1 coordinate 16,142, forward strand.
GAGATATGACTTCTAAATAGCTACTGAATATTTCTTCTTTTCCTGACTGTTATTAATTTTCTGATTGTCCCTAATGTGGTTTTGGAATTAAGTTAATTTACTCAGTATTATAAAGTTCCATACTGCTAAGTTGAATATATTTATATAAATAGATGTAGTAAATATGATGGTATAATTTATATGATGCGATTTTTAACAGTTCTTTTTAATATATAGCATATTAGACGATTTACATAAGCATTGGGCCAGTTAGTCCTGCATAAATTCTATCTCAACTGTTTGAAAAGTTGAGTTTAATTTGTCCCAAAGGTTGTCTGATGATTTATTCTTTTGACAGACACTTGATATGTCAATTTGTCAGAACATTAGTCATGTGGGTTTGTCTTCACTGATCAGAGGTGCTGGAGGTTTAGAACAGCTGACCTTAGCATATGGCTCTCCTGTAAGTTTTTTTGGTTAGTCTATTTGAGAAATTTGTATTGTTTGATTACATTACTTACGGTGTGGTGGGGGTTGTGGTGGTTCAGGTCACACCAGTGCTTGCTAATAGTCTGAGAAGTGTTTCAGCATTGCAATCTGTCAAACTAGATGGCTGCACAGTTACATCTGATGGATTGAAGGCCCTTGGAGATTGCTTTATATCATTAAGAGAGCTGAGCCTAAGTAAGTGTTTAGGAGTGACAGATGAAGGTCTTTCCTCCCTTGTAACAAAACACAGAGAGTTGAGGAAGCTAGACATCACATGTTGTCGCAAGATAACTGACGTTTCTGTTGCCCACTTTACAAGTGCATGCGCAAACCTTACTTCTCTCAGAATGGAATCATGTACATTTGTTTCTAGGGAAGCATTTATACTGATTGGAGAACGATGCCAGTTTCTTGAGGAGCTTGATTTAACAGATAATGAGATAGATGATGAAGGTTTTTCCTTAGCTCTACTGTTAACTTCAGCATAAAAAAGAATTGATTTATTACTGGCATACTAATTTCAACTCACTTCTCAGGTCTGAAGTCAATTTCTAGATGTTCCAAACTCTCTAGCTTGAAATTAGGAATTTGCCTAAACTTAAGTGACGAGGGACTTTCTTATATTGGCAAGAACTGCTCAAAACTTATTGAGCTCGACTTATACAGGTATCAATGAGCACTTTTTAAATTTGTTATTCTGGTGATGGGAAGTGAATCTATGTTTTTCTTGTGGGGATTAACTTGGTTCAATTCACCTGTGACCTTTAGCATGTATAGTCAGAACAACTCTGTGTGCTATAACTTTTTCTTGTGAATAGATAACATGAAATTCGTGATCTAATGGACTATTGTGGCTTGTTTAGGTCTGCTGAAATAACAGATTCAGGGATTTTAGCAATTGCTTCTGGTTGCCGTGACTTGGAGATGATTAATATGTCCTACTGCAGAGATATTACTGATAGTTCCCTGATATCACTGTCGAGATGTGTGCGGTTAACCACGTTTGAAAGTCGAGGATGTTCTCTGATCACTTCTTTGGGTCTAGCAGCCATTGCTGTCGGATGTAAGCAACTAAGTAAGGTAGACATAAAGAAGTGTCACAACGTTGATGATACTGGGATGCTTCCACTTGCTCACTTTTCACAAAACCTGAGACAGGTATTTTCCCTCTTTACGTTATTTGTTTGCGCACTTACCAAAGTGAGAACAACGGCTGATATCAAGGTTATGATTTTATTATTTTGAATGCAGATTATTTTATCATATAGCTGTGTGACAGATGTGGGGCTCTTGTCCCTCGCTAGCATCAGCTGCCTGCAAAACATTACAATCTTGCACTTGAAGGGCCTGACTCCAAGCGGATTGGCGGCTGCCTTGTTGGCATGCGGAGGACTAACAAAAGTGAAGCTCCATGTAGCTTTTAAATCATTGCTTCCCCAAGCACTATTGGAGCATTTGGAAGCACGTGGTTGTGTGTTTGAATGGAGAGACAAAGAGTTCCAGGTATGTTTTGGACAATGGCTTGCATTCCTAATTAGTCAGGTGGACAAAGGTGAAAGTGCAAATAGATGAGTGGTTTAAGCATAGAAATAATAGTGTTTTTGATGTTGACAGGCTGAATTGGATCCAAAGTGCTGGAAACTACAGTTGGAAGATATGATTCAATGAAGAAGAAGAATTTGGAGGGTGTAATTGAATAGACAGTAAGTGGGAGGAACACAAGAAGGCCAAAATCCATGAATGTTGGCGGAATTCATGTGATGTGGTTGAATCTTAAGATTTGGATTTTGATTATTATATACAACTCTTTTTGAAGTAAAATTCTTTTACGCTATTTTCACTCCTGTAGCACGTGTCACACGGAGTCAAATCCTACATATTTATGTTGTTCATGTTTTTTATTATAAAATTCGCATACCTTACTATTACTTTTTTATTCGGGTGAGCTTTTGATTGTAATTGGGCTGTTCTTTTATTTAGGCCCATCATTTCTATCCTTACCTTTACCCCCATATGCATTTTTTTTCATAATAATAATAATAATAATACAACGAGAGAGGTTTCAGGATCCGCTTCCTAAACCCAAACCAATGTGTGAACCGGTCAAAGTTGGAAATGGTCAAAATATAGATAGCAAGGCTAAATCCGACATTTTACGCGGGCGCCAATAAAAGAAAAACTCGCGGCTCGTGCATATTACAACGCAGCTTAGTAACTTCCATTTATTACTCATAAAAATATTTATTTATTTATTTTTATAAAATAGCTTAATAACTTCCATTTATTTAATGCATGCAACGGGTAATTCGTACAATCGTACCTGGTGTTTTTCTAGTAAGATTTTTTTTGTAATAAATTAAAATTGGAGGACTGATCCGAAATAATATAAAAAATTCAGAAACCTTAATTTTTTATTATTTATTTAAATATTCTTTTCTTATAAATTAGGAATTTAATGTTGTTTTTAGATATTCCTTTTTTTGTCTTTATCTTGTAATAATAAATTTATTTATGGAATTATAATATCATTTGGGAAAAAAATTAATGCACAAAATAATTGGTGGGCCCTAATTCTGGAAAGGTGGGTCCAGTCCAAGTGAGGGTCGGAGGACAGTGGCTAACCTCGGAGCCAGCAGGCTAAACTAAATGAGATGAAATAAGCTGAGTTATAAGGTTCTAGAGCCGCCAATTTCCACCGGAGGGCAAGTCCGGTCAAACCCACAAGCTTTGACCAGAATATTATTCCACGGTCAAACTTGCTTTTTAGCTTCTCAGAAGAAGCACGGAGAAGGACCTTAATGCAAACCTCACCAAGTCACCATGAACTTATTTACTCTTTATCTTCTCTCCCATGCCTCTTAATCTTTCTCTATATTCTATTCATGGCTTCTTCTTCTTCTTCGGCTTCTTCTTCTTCTTCTAGCTTAAATACTAGTATAAATTCTCTACCCAAGACCTTCACTTTCTCTACTCATCTGCTCATGACTTCTTCCTCTTTCACCAATCTTCTTTCTACTAATACCAAGGACATGGACAGTATTAGCTGGGGACTTTATGACCATGGAACTGATGCGATTGGTGTTGAAATTCCCAAGTTCAAGTCCTTTACACCTCCTTCTTTACCTCTTTCTCCTCCTCCTGTTTCCCCTTCTTCTTATTTCGCTATTCCTCCTGGTTTAAGCCCAACTGAGTTCTTGGACTCGCCTGTACTTTTTTCCACCTCTAATGTAAGTTGCACTCTGTTCTCGTTTCTGGGTTGAAACAAATCAGTCTGCTCTGGTTTTAATTTGTTAACTTCTTGCTATTGCATGTTTGTTCAGGTTCTTCCTTCTCCAACAACTGGAGCTTTTGCTGGTCAAAATTTCAACTGGAGGAATAATTCTAATGACAATCAGCCAGGCGTTAGAGGGGAAGATAAAAGTTTCTCTGATTTCTCTTTTCATACCCAAACAAATCCTATTTCATCATCATCCATCTTTCAATCTTCTTCAAGCCTTGTCTCAGTGGTATGATTCAACAAACGTCATCATCTCTCTGTGTTTTTTTTTTTTTTTTTATATATATATATATTTACATACTTCTTTGAGGCCATTTTTTACAAACTTCTTCATTGTAATTTAATAAAGTAATGGAAGCAGTCGTAGGTTATAAACCATTGCACGTCAACCAAAATTGGAGTCCACTTGTCTGCTTGTGCTTGGGGATTAATCTCCGTCTCTTTCCTATTTTACTGGTTGGCCTGGCAAAATGAGTATTCATAAATTATATATACACGCCAAGAAAAGGACGGATTGGACATTAACAAAGCTTTTTTAAAGTAGAACATTTCCGGCATTTGATTTTATATTTATTAATATTCAGTGGAAACATGGGAAAACAGCAGCATCTGATGTCTGATATTGATGCAATTGCTTTGTCACATGGCAGGAGAAGTCAATGAAACGGCAACAAGAAGCATGGAATTTTAACAACCCCACAAATCAAACAGATTTCTCATCAGAGAAGGGAGGAGTGATAAAATCAGAATTTAGACCAATGCAGTATTTCTCCTCAGAAATGGCTCCACCCCAACCAAGCATACAAAATAATGCTGCTTCTCAACCCAATTACAATCACTACAATAATCAAACAGCTCCATATATGAGAGAGCAGCGAAGGTCAGATGATGGATACAACTGGAGGAAGTATGGACAGAAACAGGTTAAAGGCAGTGAGAACCCACGTAGTTATTACAAGTGCACATTTCCGAATTGCCCAACGAAGAAAAAGGTAGAGAGATCTTCGGATGGACATATTACTGAAATAGTCTATAAAGGAAGTCACAACCATCCCAAGCCTCAGTCTACAAGGTCATCGTCTCAGTCTATGCAACTTTCTGCAGGAGTAGGCTCAGAGATCTCAGATCAATCTGTTGCTCCATTGGAGTCTGTCACCATGCAGGAGGATTCTTCCCTTTCGATTGGGGAGGACGAATTCGACCAAAGCTCACCGATTAGCAATTCAGGAGGAGATGACGAGGAAAATGAACCTGAATCCAAAAGATTGTAAGTTGAAAAAAGATGTATATTTTATTATTGTTTTCACTTGCATTCCTGTAATTTGGTAAAGGGGTTTAATTATTACTATTCCATGTTCTTGCAGCAAGGGGCAGAACGAAAATGAAAGTATTTTGGCTGCTGGGAGCAGGACTGTTAGAGAACCTAGAATTGTGGTTCAGACAACAAGTGATATTGACATACTTGATGATGGGTACAGATGGAGGAAATATGGACAGAAAGTAGTTAAGGGAAATCCCAATCCAAGGTAAATCAGTGATGAAATTTCTTTTCTTAATATCTTGTCATGAAATAATATCAAATTGGTTACTTAATTGGAATCACTTGTGTTAATTTGAAATCTGCAGGAGCTACTACAAGTGTACATCTGTTGGTTGTCCTGTCCGAAAACATGTGGAACGAGCATCACACGATACAAGAGCAGTGATAACCACTTACGAAGGGAAGCATAACCATGATGTTCCAGCCGCTCGAGGAAGCGGCTATGCATCCAATAGACCTCCATCCAATGGTAACTGCAGCAGTACTATGCCCATTCCTATAAGACCCTCCGTCACAACCAACACAAATTATCCAAGCTCGCTGAACAGCACGAGGATACCCACATCTGCAAGTGGAGCACCATTCACTCTGGAAATGTTGCAGGATCCAGGGAGTATTGGCTTCTCAGGTTATGGGAAGCCGAGCGGCTCATACATGAACCAAACACAGTATACGCAGAGTTCATACTCCGGAGCCAAGGAAGAACCAAAGGATGACTCGCTTCTGGACTCTTTCCTATGTTGAAAGAAGAAAAACTAACTCCACAGGCAGGCACAAGTTAGGATTCAGGAAACACTGTTGTAATAGTAATAGTGTAATATAGACTTTGTTAATTTTTTCATTTGTTTTGAGGCTTCTTATAAGCTCGATACTATAGGCCTCGATTTGTCACAGTTCAAATAAATTCAGCAGAAACCTAAATAGTTCATTTTTCTAAGAAGTCTTGTGCTTGACCTGTTAAGAATTCTAGAATTGAGCCTTTTCTTTTTTATTTAAGATTATCTCTTCATCATTATTCACTTGCATGTATTTTTTGGACTAATATCACCACTTCAAAGAAAAAAGTAACCTTCTGCTTCGTCAAATCAAATCAAACAATTAAGTAAATGAACTAATTACAGAAAAAAGGGTATGCTGTTCACATCATTCTCTCTATATATTAAACGTATACGGAGAGTTTACTTCTATTGAATCTAGTTGTTGGCTGATTGGCAATCAACAAATAAAGAATAGAAGACAAAAACAAGCCTAAATTATATGTAAGACTGAGTAGATAACTTGTGTCCTGAAATAATAGCTGATAATGCCAGTAAGAAGAAGGCAAAGAATGCCATACTAATTGCTGCTGCTGAAGAGTCTGTAAATATGTTATCTGCACCTTCCCGCATTCTGTTCGTCAAGGGTACTGCTGTAGAAGCCGCAGATATCAACAAGTAGGACATGATCTACAATTGATTCCGACAACAAGAAAAGATTACGCAAATGAAAGAAAAAAAATAGGTCACATGTAAAACCCTGCTTTCTTTCTTTTTCCCCCATAAATTTGAAGGTTCAAAACTAAAGGGTACTAAAATAATTCACTAATTTAACAATTTGACAAGAGTAAAAGCAATCAATGTGATGCCTCAAGCTTCACCAACTTGAAAGCTCAAAGTACTTAGCCAATTAGGTGGTATGTGTTTTTATCTCATAATGGGATTAAACACATTTCCAAGGTGAAACTGTAGCTTCAGATATGCTGACTATATACATTATCCTAGAAGCACTAAAGAAATGGCAGGACAGTAATTAACATGAGTGGTGATGAATCTTTTGCCTAGTCATACCAGAGACCTTTCCTACGTTTATCACGTCAGCATCATTCTAGAAAGTGCTCCATACTTTTCTACAGAAACAAAAGAAAAAAAAATCCACAATGTTCAATCAAGGAATCCGCATCTTCTGGCAACGGAGAAAATTTCAACCTGGATTTTCTTTTCTTGATTAATTATTACCTTTTCACTGCTATCAAATAAAAAATTTAAAAAAAAAAAAAAAAAAAAAAAAAAAAACTGAAAGAACCAATGAGCTTTAGCTCATAAGGTCTCGCGTTCGAATTGGGTATTGAGAGAAAAACTCTAACCTGATCACCGAAGAAGTCTATCATAGCAGAAGTGCGTCGCTGAATCAAATGTTTTCCGGTTGAAAGCTCATGAACATGTCGGAGAACTTGTCCTCCCGTGTACAAAGTCGAAAGTATTGATATTGCCAATAAATACCTATTCATGCCAATTCAACAAACAACAAATCAAACCCCAAATAAGAATTTCAAACCAATATCTCAAGAACTCCATTTGAGATACCTGTACTCTTCGTATCTGTCAAAGTTCTTCCAATCCCCGTGTTTGTTACTGGCCATTATAATAAAAGCGAGCAAAGAGAACAACAGACCCAATCCTCTAAAAGCCATTGATCCTCTTTGCAAAATTGCTTCCCTTCTCCATCGCCTAGTGATTGCTCCGATCCCGAATCCCGTTCCTGCCTCGGCTTCGGCTACTTCCACCTCAGGAGCCATCGCTGTGGGAATTGCCGACGACGGCTGAGGTGGAGACGATTTGAATTGTGTTTTAGGTGATGTATCCTCGGAATTGGACATCCTTCTTAGAAATCCAGGAACGAAGAAGTCAAGGTATTCGGATAAACAAGAAATCGAAAACAAGGTACTAGATTCAGATCAGGAAAAGGAATGAGGTTTTTGTAACTAGTTTAGAATCAGCTGACAACTCAGCATTGGCCAACTCTTACAGTTACTTGTGACGGTTAATCATATGCGTTGTGTGTTCCCATTTTGCTACGCCAAATATGGCCAATTAACTGTTTGAGTGAGCGACGTGGCACATTACTATTGGCTGATGGCTTGCTGAATATGAAAGCGATTCACATGGGGAGATTTGCTCGTTGATAACTGAAGCTTTAACATGTAACTAACTTCTGTTGATGCGTGTCCGTGTCCGACATCAAAGCCGATCCATCTAAGCTGGCCAGTAAAAACTTCAGAGAGCAGGACCCAGCGACAAGCGTGGAAGCTTCTATACGCAATGAAAATATTTAAATACTAAAAATAAATCTTATCATAAAATCAGTTTCAACATTGAATAAATTATTATCGTGTCCCTCGTGTGCCTCATATTCTTTATTTCTTTCCGAATCAATTTCATAAATCTGCTAATGTGAATGATATTTTCTAGTATCTTTTTAGTGGTTGGTGTAACTTTGTCATCCCAAGTGCTTTCGTATATCTCTTATGGAATCTCAGCATATATTTTGATCTTACTGAGTCAATGATATTAATAATCGGAAGTCCTCTCAATTTACTCACTCATGCATTAAATGACTATGCAATATTGTTGGTATCATAATCACATTTAGCTTCTAGTCAAAATGCATGTTTGGTCCATTGAGATAGTGGTATCTGCAGTCCCCAATCAAAGGGCTTTTGTTCTCTCTTTGGTTTCAAGTTCTTCATATGCAACCAAAACTCATAACTATGAGTTGACTCAGCTGCATTCTAGAAGTCAGATCTCAACATAAGTCTTGAAAATTCTCTCTTGAAGTTCATGTACAAATGTCTACAACAAAACCTGTGAATACAGTTAAGAGAAAATAAAATTGCCAAAAATAACTCAACACTGATAAATCAATATAACGCATTAGGGAATATCTCCTTAACACATCAATCAGTCCCTGTATATAATAATTTAATATAATCAATAAAACACGATAAATGACAAAATCAAATGTTTTTATGAGTAACAGTAAAATATATACCTTCTGTTTGTCTGTCATAATGATCCAATGTTTGTCATCATTGCCCCCCTCCAATGCATGTATACAAATGCTCCAAAAAGAATCTCCAACTTTCGTAGCACTTTGATTCCACTACTGCAAATACCAAAGGTAGTATACCTCTATTACATCAATACAAACAACATATAGAAATATCCCACCAAAAGGGCCTTTCAAATGACAACTATCTAGTCCAAAGAAAGGTCTACATCTATTAAGAAATTCAAACTTAATTGCATCAAACATAACCCAAACTCTCTTAAAGACTACAGGATCTCCCTCATTCACTTTGGCTTCTGTTTCTATCTTCACAATTGTTCCTGGATTAAAAGATTGAAAAAAGTGTACATATTTTTTGAGTTTTCTATA
>CAOGCB010303654.1:0-14719 GCA_948266635.1 Cnidoscolus chayamansa
TTTAGGGTAAGTAATTAAGAGAAAGGTAATGGAAATTATATGACAATAATTGCAAATGTGATAAATTTGTCTTATACAATTAGTATGATTCATTTGTTTGGAAGCATATAGTGGAGTAGGAAGACAAAGAACAGACTAGTGGCGAATTGAATTTATTAGGGTTCAAGAGATGAGGGAACAGCTTGAAGCATGTTAGATTTCTGGGCCCTAATTTCTCTTGTATGCCTAAAAGCAAGAATTAATGAACAATTGCAAATATGGAATTACTTGTATGCGTTGCCAGAAGACACCCAGAGACCAAAATAACCTAACCCTAATTTTGAAGTGATTAAGTGATAATTGGGGAAATTTTGGATTATTCAGAAGGCATTGCATTAATGAATGGAGGGAGAAGAACCGACATGGATGGAGGCTTCTATCATTTTCGGATAAGCTGATCAAATATGGTGTACCAATCACGTGAATTGTACTGTGGACAATCTACTTAGTGGACCCTCTTTGTCCTCACATTCAACCTACACTAAACATGATTAACGCTTAAATCAAACACATTAATGTCTGATATCTAATTTATCAATTTCAATAAATTCGGTTATTTCTTAATTTAAATTTAAACATGAATATTGGCCCACTAACAAATTAAATTAATATTTTTAGATTAAAATTAAAATTAAAATTATAGATATAAATGGGGGCATTTTTAGTGTTCACAAATCATGCTTAAATGATTTGATGATAAATAGGAGACAACATAATTGAGAATGGGGGCTGCCTGTGTCCCAAAACCATCACCAACCTCATTACATTACAAACACATGGCCACATTCCCACATATAGATAGGTCCACTCACCCACCCGCCCCCACCCACCCCACCCCACCCCACCCCACCATTAATCCCAGCCGACCCAATTTACACATACATATATAATTTTCATTAATTAAATTTTGAGAATAACACTTAGCTGAATTTTAGTTGTTTTTTTTATTTATTTTAATAATAGAATATATAAGTTTTAACAATAAAATATATAAATTTTAATTTATAATAAAAAATGTGTAATATTTTTAATAACTTAAAATAAAAAAAATAATATGTTAAAATAAATAAAAAATTTAAATTATATAAAAAAATAAATAAATTATGTTTTATATTATGAAATTATTGAAAAGGAATTAATTATTATGATATGTTTTTTTATAAAATTTATATATTTTATTATTAAATTAAATAAATTTATATATATAATGATTGAAAATTAGCCACGGAGCCCCCGTGGTCCATCACGTGTCACGCAGTGTGGCTTTGTATTTTCTTGTTCTATTGAGGCGATTTTGGAAGCCAAGCCATCACAATAATGGATGTGGGTATGGATTGGTTGTGGCTCGTCTGGATGTAGGGTTTACGTCATTTTCATAATTTTTAAATTATAATATATATATATATATATATATATATATATATATATATGTTGCGTATAAGTTATTTTAGAGAGAGACAGAGAGAGAGAGAGAGAGAGAGGTATAAGGGTGCAAAATCACGTGCCTATGTTCCTCTTAATCCTGTACTTAATGTAGACTACTGTCCTCAAAACCAGACTAGATCCATGCACCCTTGTTGGCTGCTTTTTAATCACCCATCATAATCCCACCTTAATTATTATTATTATTGTTATAAAATTAAGGATTCTCCCAGACCTATTAAGCAGCTAGATTTATACAAATTTATTAATTTAATTATATTATTAATTAAATTCAAAAAATAATAAAATAATAAATTGCAAAATTGTAAAATTAAAATAAAAATATAATTAAAATTGATTAAAGAACAAAATAAACAATATAATATTTTTTTTAATAATAATTATAATAACAATAATTCATGCAGATAAGTTGGGCCTGATTAGAGGCCCAGGTTAACTCTAAGGGGTGAATCCCTGCCCAGGCTGGGCCTATTCCAGGTCTAAACAGAAACAGTTTTATTCCAAATATGAGAACACCAATCCCGTAACCAAACAGATTCCTTCCTCATCAATCCCGCGCTTATTCAAAGACGAACACAGCCCAGAAGCATAAACTCTTCACTCTCGAATTGGCTCTTTCACATTTGCTTCAATGTCTAATCCGATCATCATCTCCGACGACGATAAGACTCCTCTACCGTCCCTCTCTAAAAAACCGAGAACCTTACCTGACCCATTCCCTACGATTCTCGTTCTCGATGATGACCCGACCCCACAGAAATTACAGCCTGCCTCATCCTCCTTCTCCACTCCCTCTTTCGTCGCCGAGACTCCAATGTCTGATATCTCTATCGTGAAATGCACGATGAGCTCTTCAAATCCCGAAATTGGGGTTTCCAATTGCGATCCAAAGCCATCAGGTTACTTCTCACATTTTTTTGTTTTCTTTTGGACCGCGGGGGCGGGTCGGGGTATACAGGCTTTTTCGTCTGACTGAATTTTTTTGGTGGTTCTCATTCTTTTGTCTTTGGTGCTGGTGGTTTGTTGTTTTCAATTTGGGAGCTTGGTGAAATGACCGGTAGTTCTCTACAGTGGTTCAGAATTAGGGTTCCACATTTGCTCCTAATTCGTTGCTTTTGGTTACAGACGATTTAGTTGATCTGCAGTGACATCATTGAACCAAAATTGTTTTATACAGTTAGCTTGAGTACTTTGTGATTTTTTCTGCATTTTTCACTGCCAAGTTTAGGATTTTAGTCAATTCGTGAGATATAAGCAGAGTGCGTATCAAGGAAACTTCGATTTTTGGAGTGTTTTTAGTCGCTGAATTTGAATTTCTTATCATTTGTGTTATTTTTGAGGTTATGCTGATATTAAATGGCTTCTGTTTCAATTTGCTTTTAATTTTATAAATATAAATATATAGGATTGCTAATTCAAGCTCACATCGTTCTTGTCGTGGGGTTTGTTAATCGTTCTGTCGTTCCAAGAATCCCAAGTTACCAAGTGCTTATTTCTGTAAATTTCTTCATTATTGATATAGCTACTGTACACTTTGGCTGTCTTGTCTTTCTCTTTTTATTTTTTTGGCGCCTAGAAGCACTGATGATTATATGATTTTCCTTTTCGATGAATTAGATTTCATTTCCTTTGTTCTGATTTCTTCCTGGCATCACAATCAATTTAGTGTTATCCATGACATACTAGTCAAATTGAAATATAGAGTAGATCCGTTAGCATTATGGTAGTTGTTTTTATCCTATTCGTTGGCTGTTTTGTGAAGTTTGTCAAAATTTTATGATTGGCAGTGATAGTTTCGTTATGGAATCATTTTTTTCTCTGAATTAACAGTCCCTTCTCTTTTTTTCCCCGATTTTTATCTAAAGGAAATTGTGGATTTATGTGTTTGGAATCTGAAATTGAAGAATCAGAAAGTGAATCCATAATGGGAAATCAGGAGAAAAACAAAATAATGGTTGATAATGATGATGAGATAGACAAGATGGGGTGGAGTTCTAGACTATTTGCTTCCACTGATTCGCTTGGTATGCTAATGTTCGATCTAACTAAAGTTACATTTTTCTTTAAAAAAAAGAAAACTGAAACACCAACCCCTTTGTAAATTCAAAAGTTAGTGACCCAAATATTTGGTATCCATTTCTCTATATTAACTGACATTTCAGAAATATGCTTATCAGGGAATGCAAATCCGGCTCAAGCAACAAGGGACATTTTTTCCAAACCAGTTCCCTTGTTCAGTGATATTGATCAGGTAATTATTCATTAAGACATTGTCAGGAAATTTCATTCCCGAATTGTTGAAGCCTTGAAGTTGAAGACTGAATCTACATTGCTTTCTTATAGTACTGTATTACTAGAGAAGGAAATGGATTGGGATTACGATAATTTTTTTTCTTCTAAGATAAGCATGCCTTCCCTCTCCTATCCTCTATTTGCAATTTTCTTGTTTAGGTGGGAAGAATATGTCATTCAATATGCGACTCTGTAGGTTTAGCATATCCAGAAAAAGTTTTTAAATCCTACATGCACCAAGGAATGGTTATCATGGATCTGATGAAATATATATACTGTATTTAAACTGCTTTATTTTTGGCAATGATGAGTAGTTTTTGGAAGAGCTCTTAGTTTAAATTGGGAATTTTTGGTGGGACTCTAACCCTTTATATGATGTTAATAGGATATTTGCTGTGAAGAAAAAGGAATTCTATTCGTGAAAGAAGTTTGTAACTTTTGACTTTTTAACAACTTCATATAGCCAGATTCTAAGAACCCTTAATATTAGCCATAAATTCTGTTGTGGAAAACTCACCCGCATAAATCAAGAGATCACAAAAATTGTAACATGGTTCATACTCTCAACATAGGCTACATTCACAAGTATATTTTTTTTCACTAATCAATTCATACATTATAAGCTTAAGCTCTCTACTCATTAACCCAATTGCACCCGATTAATCTCATACAATAAACTGCTTATAATAAATATATTAATTACTTACTCTTATTCTTTTCTAAGAATAATCCAACGCATCTACTATTACAGTACCCTATTTGGGTTCCTCCATTAAAACCTAAATCAAACCAATACCAAATCTTATTTTGTTTAGTTATGTTTGCCCTAACTTTTGGTTAAGGTTATGTTCTAAATGATTTGGTATGAATATGGCATATTAGGGTTTCAAGAAATAGTAGCCAAGAACCAAATGTACTAAGAAAAGAAAAAAAGAGAAGACCAAAAAAAGTAGCATGAGAAAGGGCACACTAAGATTCAATCTCATATATCACAGTCAATGCGACCTGCATGGATCACCACAGGTCAGTGTAGGGGGTGCTATAGTTTTTTATTTTAATTACATTATGCACCAAAGAGGGTGTTTTCAACTACATGGACAGCTCCCACTTCAATGGAGAAAATTTTCTTCTTCTTTAGTTGTGTGCACCTTCTCCACCTTAGGCCAAAGCCTCTTTCTCCCTTTATGGGATTGCAGTGCTCTAGGCAAAAGCCAAATAGTCTCTCCATAATATTTATAATGTTAGATACTTCAGTCTTAGTCTAATTAGGAAACCCAATCAATATAGAAATAACATAATAAACAGAGTTCTACTTCATTTAGGAAATAATCTATTAATCTTCCATTCTGTTGAGAAGTACTTCTCCCATTCTAATTAGAAGATAGTCTTATGAGCCATAGATCTAGCAAATTTCCTACTTTTACAGTCATTAAAATATTTTCATAAATGAATCGAAAATTTTTCAAAAAGCTATTGTTTCTTGCACCTTACTGAATCCAGGGAGAATAATTGCATTTTTAAAATCCTAACTCTATGTGTTTCCTTCTGATCAAATTAATATATATACCACTTTCATATAGAATTCAGATGAGATTATAAGACTCTCTAAAATCACCCACGATTTTCCTACATTTGCAACCATTGAAATGTTTCCATTAGCCACAAAAATGTCCCAAGTTACTGTGCGTTGCAGTTTTAAAATCTCAACTTTCTATAATGTTTTCTTCTGTTCAAAATTATGACGTTACCATTTTGCTTCCTTGACATTTCTAGAATTTGGCACTTTATCCTACCAATTAGTTGCAAATTGTCTTTGCAGCTTCAAAAGATCCCTAAAGAGGCATCTTTTTACTGCAGCTCTATTTCCATTTGGCCAATATAGTCATTCCCTTCTTTGTTATCCTATATCAAATTGTAGTTATACAAACTTAATTCAGCCGTAATTCCAAACAATTTGAGTCTTCAAATTGTAAGGTGACACAATTTATGTGTCAAAGAAGGCCTGCACATCCTTTGGTGGCGGGTGTGCATGTGGGATTACATAATGATACTAAAGTTTGAACCAAAGGTAATATGAGTGAAAAATCCTAAAAAGTATATATGTCTGGGGAAGATGAAATATTATTTATCGAATTGCAGTTAGTGTCATGTTTTGCTGGATATTTTAACAAGAGTATATTTGGCAAAACAGTGTTTAACAGCCTTGCCCATTGGTAAAGCCATGCTGGTGGCACGAGATCTATTTCTTATTAAAAGCATTTTGCAAACTTTTGAAGTTTGCCAATTAGTGACATTGGCTATTATCATTGGCTGGGTGCTTTACAGTGACCAGTATTCCACTTGGTTAACTTTCATTTTATGATTCAATGGCAATGGACAGGTAAGTAGTCCTGATAGAGAAACTTTTAGCATGGAACAGATGAGTGGGACTGTTAAAGAAACCGGAACTAGCATTAATTCTGACAAGAATAGTACGAAGAAAGTTGCAGGGAAGAAGAAGATGACAAAAGAGGAAAGCATTCAATTAACAGAAGAACAAAAACTAAAGAAAGAAGTAAGTATCTTAGTTTATTGATCATACTGCAATTTTAATGGTATGTCACTTTATACATAGTAACTAAAATATATTGTACAGCAAGAGAAGTTGCAAAAGGCAGCTCTGAAGGCTCAAACTGCAGAGGAAAGAATTCGATTAACAGAAGAAAAAAAGCTCAAGAAAGAAGTAAATATCTTAATTATCACTGATCATACTGGATTTTTGGTGGTATGTCACTTTATACATAATAAGTGACTAAAATATATTGTACAGCAAGAGAAGTTGCAAAAAGCAGCTCTGAAAGCTCAAACTGCAGAGCTGAAAAAATTGGAGAAGGAAAAGCAGAAGTGGGAAAAAGGGAAGTTAGCCCTAAAATCTATAGTTGCTGAGTGTGATGCTAAGGTAGTTGAACAGGGGTCAGTTGGAGGTGAGGTTCATTTCTGATTATTGTCTGTTTGTTCTTTATAATCAAATCCCTCCTTCTAATACCTTCTTCTCGCTTATTTACTTTATTAGTGCAGGACATTTGCTTACCAGGTTTGCTGAGAAAGGCCTTACATACCGCATAACATCTAATCCAATTGAAAAATCTATTGTTTGGACTATGAACGTCCCAGAACAGATTTTGCAGGTAATTTAATTGTTGATAAGATGTTGTAAATTCACGGTAATTCTAAGGTTTTAGACAATGTGGTACATTATCAGTTTTCTTTTGAAGGTAGAAGTTACTAGTAGGTTCATTCTGTGGCTATTAGATAGCTAGTAAGTGTACACATTTCCTGTTATTATTCTTTTAACACATAATTCTTGCAAAATTTTGCAGCTGTCTCCTGAAGGAACTGAGGTACGATATGTGTTACTTGTTTATGAGGCTAAGGAATTCTGCAATCTTGTTATCAATGAATCACTTCTGGGCCATGTTTCTAGAGTTCAAAATTGTTATCCATCTTATACGATTTGCTATCTCACGAATAAGCTGATGGCTTATATCAATAAAAGGTGAGGAATTTTCAAGCTCATTCTTATATGACTTTTAACTGTTTTGGACTTTTTGTAAGATAGCTGTCAGTTTTATGACTTTGTGCCTTGTGGTTTCACGGCTAATATTCAATCATGATTTGTTTATTTGGTTATAAGAATGAGGTGAAATTTGATATGATATTGATTTGTTCATGGGAATAAGTAATAGAAAAGAATTTAAGAACTGTTAAATTGGTGAGCGTCAAGTCTATTCTAAGAAGTATCAAACTTCAGGCATGTCTATTCTAGCCCAAGTAGAGCCAATGCAGGAATAAGATTAAGTTTACAAGGGGTTTATCTGTGCTAACTTTGCCAAATTTACAACTGCTTGCCAAATATTTTAAAATGTAATATTATGCATCCCTCCCATTCTCTCTCTCCTATCTTTTCATTTTGACTAGTGACCTTCCATGCTTATTTCTCTGCATTTATATAGTGATAGTCTTTTTCATCAGAGGAAATTGAGCCATCTGTTTAATGTGATTGGAATGGAGACAATTATTATATTTGTGAGTTATTGACTAATGCTTGATGTCAGTGATTCATAAAGAAAAGTGGCCGATTTTCATTGCTTATTTTCTTTGTTACTTGGTGTATATATATGGTTTGCATGCTCAATTGCTCTAATAAATTGTTCATGCTATTAGATGTACATTTCTACCTTAGTTTTTCTGGATGCCAGCTTAGAGAAGATTCTCCATTTTTTATGGCACCTCCCAATAAATGCTGGTTTTAACAATATCTAGTGTGGTCTTATTTGTGTCTTTTGTTATCTATGACATGGGCATTGGCAATGTGTAGGGAAAAGGAACAATATAATAACCCAGAAATTGATAATGCTTGGAGATGTCCACCTATTGAAGAGGTCATATGATGCTACTGACTTAAAATTCATGGGATACTAAGAACTTGTATGAAATATGCAGATCTTTGAAGATGCTGACTATTTTTATCTTCTGCTGAACTTTCCCCTACAGGTCCTGGCAAAACTGACCACTCATTTTTCTAGGGTACATTATAGGCATTGTAGAGATGAAGCTGAACTCGCTGAACATATTGTGGGTTTGACATGCAGCCTGGCAACTTGCCAATTTAGGTTATGCATATTTGTATTTTGCTGCCACAGCTTCATCTCAGATACTTCTAACATCTACTTTAGCTGACCACTTTTCTGAATTTATCTTTTATTTTCTAATAATTGCAGAAAAAAACTAACGCGACTATCTGTGAATGCTAATGGTTCCCTTATCCCTAAGGACTTTATTGACAAGAATTTAATAAAAAAAAGCCCATGGTGAGTTACACTTCTTAAGTATATTTTTGCAGATTATTTATAGATGTGTATACTGTAACATTTATCAAATATGGTAACCATCAAGTTCTTTTCTCATTGCATCAATTGCTTTCCCAATTGATCATTAGTAAGTTTAATGTCCTTCCAATTTGCATTTTCTGTTTCTCATGCAAACTATGTTAAAAATCTTGACATGAAAGTGCATATTGCTTATGCTCTATTTTTTCATACTTGATGGACGCATGCATTGTTTGTGAAGTGTGAACTGTTGATTCTCATCTTCCCTACTTTCCTTTGCCTTCCAAATTGCAAGAAAGTAGTGAACCTTGCATATGGGATATCTTGCGGATTTATGTTTTCACAAACATAAAATGGATAAAAGCTAGAAAATATAAATAGGGGGAGTGGGAAAATTAAGAGATCTGGAATATCGTACAAAGAAAGAGAAAGTGAATAAACTTTCTGAAGCAGAGGTAGGGATATTGTTATCTCATCTGTAAAGTTTCTCCATCTTTCTTTTTCTGGCTACATAATACTCCTGTCTTTATCAAAGCATCTAATTTAAAAAATGAAGCGTGTAAATGGAGAAGGCTACTCATTATATAAATCCAAAAGCTATCTAGCTCTTAAAAACTCTATGCATAACCTTTACATCTGAACCATTATGTAGTTACAGACAGATGTTGAATTTACTTAAGGAATTCCGCTGCAGCTATGAAACCAATAGTGTCAATCCTGGTTTGCAACTACATCTAAGCAATGTGATATAATGTGGTGTAATGGACTGAATCTTTTTATTTGCCTTCATTTATTGGTGTGTGATTTGCTTTCCAAATTCAGGTTAAAAGCTTTGGTAGCTATCCCAAAGGTGCAGCCACGTTTTGCTGTTGCTATATGGAAGAAGTATCCTACCATGAAATCTCTTTTGCGTGTTTACATGGATCCTAGCATATCGGTGAGGATAAGGAAAAAAATGCCCCATATATTTTCTAACAATACTGACATATAAGATGTGCTCTTGATGTCACCCCATCTAGAATGGCTATATATTATAACTTTCCATAGGGTATACTTTTTCATTTTGGGTGCATATTACCACCCTTGGAATTGGATTGGCTTCACCTGCAAGTCACACGGAACCTAGGATACAAGTCTACCATCCGCATTGAGGACATTTGAACATAAATTTAATTGCTCACATTAGATTAGTTTAATTTTGTGATATCAAGCGATGAAGTCAACATTTCCACCTTCACCCTTGTTCTTACTGCCATTTTCATAGCCTCATATACAATGACTCTCAGAAAACTTGTCAATGCAAAAATTTGTTGTCATGTAATGAATGCATAAATTATGATGTTCCGGAAACATGTGATTAGTTTTAGAACTCGCCAATGCTTCTCCCATTTCAGAACCTTGCATGTTTTGGTGAAATGAAATTTTGGTACCATTGTTTCCCTAGAATTGTTGGTATAGGTAACATAAAGCAACTGGCTTATAAAGACCAGGCTTTTGTTCCAAACAATAGGAAAAAAGAGAAAAGCAAATATTTTCGCGAAAGTGCAAGGGTAAAATTTTCAATGATAATTAGGATAATACGTTGTCTTAATGATAGTGCTACAAGTTGACCTTTTCAAACAAGAATATGTTTATTTAATATTTCTTGGAGTAGCTTACGTGTCCAGTATATTTTAGACTTGAATAGAGGCAAATTGCTTCCTGTGACAAAATGCTATGTTAGGATGGAATTGGAAATGAATACGGCTCTAATTTGGAAAAGATTCTTTCATAATCTGATTCTGAAATTCATGTTCTCAGCGCGAAGAACAGAAAATGTGTCCCTATTTCATGAAGCTTCTGGCTTGCAAGGGTCAGAGATGTCTATTGTACCAACATTTTCCTACCTTTTTCCTGAGCTGCGATATCCTCATTGAGGGTTTTATTGTGGAGAGAATTTGTGTTAAGGATTTGGCATTGATCTGAACATATCATATAACAAAATAAAATTTGAGTACTTGAAAAAAAAAATCTGAAGAAGACAGTGAATTGGCTACTAGGTTTGTATTTATTTGTATTGGTTTCTGTGAAAGGGGTAGCGCTAGCATATCATGTTAAGATATTTTTCTCTCCCATCAAATGGCAGGTGCATGAAAAGGAATTTCTGCTTGAGGACTTGACCACAGAAGGTTTACTTGGTGGTGAAAGAAGAGTAGGTCAGATTTGTTCAAAACGAGTATACAGAATACTTATGGCTCGAAGTGGCAGCATCAAAACTGATGATGTCGAGGATGGTGCTGATTTTTTCAGGCATCAATCATGACTTTGCAATGTGATCTTGGTAATCAAGAGTGGAAGACTGTATATATTATATATATCAATTTTGTGATTACTAATTATTTTCCGCTACGCTTTCTTAGCAATGACAGCTGATATGCTCCCTGAACTTGAGGATAGCACTAATTGTGGAAGATGTAGCTGGAATTCACTCCCCTTGAGTGGTATTAGGATTGACCTGTGTCCACAAGTGTCACAATCTGTAGGTATGTTGGCAACCTGATGCGAATCAAATCAAGGACCAGTGTAGTGCATGCGGGGCGATTCAAGAATTTCCCCCTTTCAATAATCCTTCAGATATTACGAGGGATTTATGCCACAATGGATGTAGCCACTTCAAATAACCTCTTGCTCAATGACATGCAAAAGGAGGAGAGGAGGGGGGGCGGAGGGGAGGAGAGATGGTTACTGCTGGTGTGTGCTTGTAGAGTGTGACAGAGAAATCAGCTAGTATATTTGACCACTTAGTGGTGGAACAAAAAACAATATTTCTGGTCTCTGCATTACTTATGCAGTTATTCCTAAATTTCAACAAATTATGGTATTTGATGTGTGATGGAGATTGTTCTATTAAATTTTGTGGGTTCTTGTTCCTGGGTTATGAGGATGAGGGTGCTATGAGGGCTTCTGAAAAGTCATGCGCTGTTAGGTAAATTTATGGTTAGTGAGGGAGTGGGACTTGCAAGGTTTGTTTGTGTTCTAAAATGCATAGAAGATTGTGGGCTTCGCCATTCCACCACTTGGCTGTGGCCTACGGGAAATTGTTCCTATGGATGGTCCTACAGATTTTGTTCGTAAATTTTGGATTTTTTTTACTGACCCTCTTTAAGATTTAGACATTATAAGATTAATAAAATATCAACTAGATAGAACTCAAAATTTTTAAAATCGACATAATGCTAATGTCGTGATCGGGCTTCAAATACTAAGGCTACGAGTAATTTTAAGTGTGGACAGAAATTCTAGTAAATTAAAAATGCATGAATCATCACTAAATGCATTTCTATATTTAGTGCAAAACCAAACAAGTAGCGCACATAGGCCTGCGCACGCACACGTCCTGATAAGATACCAAAGGTAAATAATTACATAGTTGTTTGCACGTACATGATCAATGATCATGATTAAACAATAGCTTAATCTTTATCCAATCCAAAGAGTTCTGAAATCTTGTCTGGATCAAGAGTACGGAAGTCCAACGTAGAAATAGACCTGCGATAACCAGGCATTCCATTTCCTACTCCAGCATTGTGGTTGATGATATCTGTTATAGATGCCTGTAAAAGGGTGAAGTTCTGTATATTCCTCGCTGCATTTGGATGAGCCTCTGTTCTCATTGATCTGTCTTGTCTAGAAGGCCGAACAGGGGAAAATGATGGACGTAGTTTTTGCACTTCCCTTAGAGCTTTTAGACTAGAGGAAGTGCTACTTGCACTGTTTCCTGTCTCTTGCCCACTCATGTTACTCTCTAAGTACCTCTCCAGCTACACCAAAGCATCAATCAAACTTTGTCCAAAAAGACTCTTCAACCAGTTGCATTCGATCATTGCATTAAGCTTAATGGTATTAGGGTTGATGGGATTTTCTTTCTTTGGATTGATGATATTCTTAGATTAACAAATAGAATCCCTTCTGTTTTTGCTCTAAACCTGTTAGGAAATAAGGGGATTAAGGAATGTCTCTTACCTCTTTAGAAGATTCGGTGTCTTCTTTGGGTTGATCAGTACTCAAGCTTCTCCTCCCATGGCCTTCATGTCCAGCTCGAGATGGTTGTTTTTTCGATTTCTTGTGCCTATAAGATGGAAAAACACGGTGAAGGAATCCATTTATTGTGTAGAGCAAAGGGTTTTAGTTAATTATTTATAAACAGGAACATACTTCTTCCGATGATTGGCTTGAGTTGGTTCATTCTCCTCTCTGTATATTACTGGTAGACCTGAAAGCTCACACGCCAATGGGCTTGAAATGAAGAACTGTACGTGAAATAACTTTGTTACTTATTCAGATTCAGAATCAGGTAAACAGTACAAAGGAAAGCAACGAAGTACTTACCTGACTTCGAAGAGCAGAAGTAGCAGTACCACGATATGCTGGGTTCAGAGCAAGAAGTGTGGTCAGAAGACCAAAACAAGAATCGGGAAAATCCCTGAAAGCTTCTTGAAAACTAGGTTTGTAATGTTGTGGTGGTCTAAAACTTGTCGGTAGTCTCATTATCTTCCAGTAATCCTCTGGTGGTGAGCCACAAAGCTTGAAAATCCTGTGAAGTTGCTCAACCTCTGTCCTTCCAGGCATAATTGGCCTACCGATGAACATTTCAGCTAACAGGCATCCTGCACTCCACAGATCAATGCCTACTCCATAATCTGTAGAACCCAATAGCAGTTCTGGAGCTCTATACCAGAGTGTTACCACTCTACTTGTAAGGGGTCTTTTTGGTTTAGGAACGAAGAAATTAGCAAGCCCAAAATCAGCAATTTTTAGAATCCCATGTTTATCTATCAACAAGTTGGAAGCTTTAATGTCGCGGTGTAGAATTCCCCTCTCGTGACAGTGCTGGAGCCCTGAAAGCAGTTGATGCATGTAGCATTTAACCTGTATCAAAAACACCTACATCACTGATGATCAAACTGAAGCTAGAAAATACAAGTTGTAGGATCAGGAGTTTGGAACCTGTGGTTCAGTTAACCTCTGGCCTGGACGGGAGATGATTCTAGTTAGATCAGATTGCATGCAATCGAAGACAAGGTAAAGACTATATTGCATCCTCGACGTGGCTAGTCCTTCAAGCTTGATGACATTGGGATGATCTAGCTTCTGTAGTATCATTATCTCCCTTGCCATAAACTTAATACTCTCAGATTCCGATGTGTCAAATCGAACCTTCTTTAAAGCGACAATCTTTCCTGTGTCTCTATCTCTAGCTTTATACACATTGCTATAAGTTCCTTGGCCTACCTGCAGAAGGAAAACTTAAGCACAATTCAGATGACATTTGATCTTTTATAAGCAAAGGAAACTAACAAAATATCAAAAGCACTAACCTTTGCGAGCTTATCATAAGAATCAGCAGTCTTTGGAACCAAACCAGCCAAAACATCTCTAGGGATGTTGTCGACAAGCCACTTAGGCCACCCATCAACAAACTCATCTCCACCAATCTTCTTTAAATTAATCCTGTGTGAGACATTTCCAACGCGACCATTCTTTGCCACTTCTCTGGTGACCAATTTATCTCCATTTAGGACTACGACCCTCTTGCTGTCTGCTTCTTGGTTAAACAACTTCCCTGCAGGATCACCATGCCCGTTATTAGTTCTGCCAACATACCCTCGTTCCTGCTTCAATTTTTCTAGTCTCTGATTAAGTGGGGAGGTGGTTGAACCCTTGGCAAGAACACAACCCATCTCTCAAAATCCTCAACTTTCCGCGGAGAATCAAAACTGTGATTGCTAGGTGACATAGAAAGAAAAAGGAAGAAGTGGCATTAAAGGTTGACAACTAATTATTTGATCACATAAGAAAAGAAGATTACACTTAGCCGTCCTTTGGCCAGCATATGTTTTGGATTTTGTCGTCTCTAGCTAAGCATTCTCCGCCTCGAGGATTAGAGAGAACAACACAGAGAAAAGGGTTTGTTTTGCTTCCTCCATTATCAATGCCCTGGGCTACGTTCTCGATGCGTACATATATCGTTCTCGGCGGCGAAGACCCGCTCCCTCCACCATTGCGTTAATTATAACAAGGACATTGGTGTGGGGAAA
>CAOGCB010303731.1:0-10600 GCA_948266635.1 Cnidoscolus chayamansa
ATGAATCAAGAACAGAGTGGTGGTGGGTAATACAGAACTATTAGAACAAGGAAAAATTAGTAACGAAAATCTTGTTTTCTGTAAGAAGCATGCAGTAAGAAATGCATGTCATATATATCTGTCTAGTCTGCAATTGCACACAGTAAATGTTGTATAGATTAATAATAATGATACAAATGATGAGAAATCTGAAGCAATAAAGTTGCTGAGAAAAAAAAAAGTAAGGAAAAGAAAAAAAAGTAGGTTCTGTACACATATAAAGTGGGAAGAGAAATGAAAGGAAAAAAGAAAACTGATCACACAGAAATCCAGGAAAAATCCACGGCAAAAGGCAGAGTAATCTTCTGATAGGAGAGCTTTAGATTCATCTTTTGCTGCATTGCTTCTTACCTGACACGTTACATTCATTTTCATCTCAAAAAACTGCAATGCCTGTTTAATAAGACTATATCAGGAGAATATGTTATGCCTTAAGAGGCGCATTAGGTGATGCTCACTTGGGCCTGAAAATGTTCATAATGTCAGGATATTGGTTCGTGCAGACTCGATAGTTTCTCAAGGTTCATTGGTTCGAAACCAAATTCAGTTCGTGTGTCAGTCTACAATCATCCCAGATCTGTCCAGCAAAGGTCAAAAAAGTTAATGATTGCGGTGAGCGTGGATCGAACACGCGACCTTCAGATCTTCAGTCTGACGCTCTCCCAACTGAGCTATCCCCGCTAATTATTTTCTATTGTATAGATTTTAAAAAGTAACATTTTCAGTTAACTTTTAAGTTATTAAAGGAATAATCGTCCATGGAGAATGCTTTTATGGCCATGGGAATCAAGATGAACGGTCTCCTGCCTTTCTCCTATATAAGTTGGAACTTCTGAGACTTGCACCTGAGGCACACTTTTAATAACACTGCTGCCAAGTTAAAAAAACTCAGCTTTTGCAATATGAAGAGGATGGAAGATTACAAAATCCACTTGAGATTTTAACAGCATGGAAGAGATCCAATAACTCAAATAGTGGGTTGATAAAAAAATTACACCCTTCTTGAAAATATGAAGAGGAGGAATCACCAATCATGTACGTTCCAAGCGAGTGTTAACAGACACCAACTCCTTCAATCTTTGGAGATCCACAGCTTGTTTGCTCTTTTCTTGATAATGGAGCAAGAATACGCCTACCCTTGTTCTTTACACTTTTGTAACAGCTGAATACTCTGTTACTAAACAATTGTGATTGCAATATTAAAGATTTCTGAGTTTCTTCTCTCAACACCATATTATATGCTTGATCTAATCACGAGAATGGGTCCATTAATATGATTTGAGTTATGAGAGCTTGGTGAGTTTCATTCAAACACATAATCCTTTTACATAAATCCTCATTGCATCTGTCACATGAACAGCCTGTAAACTCTCAATTCTTTACACGCAGCATTTAATTCAGAATAAGTATTGAATGACTTTGTACCTTAACAGTACGCAAGAGATGTTGCAAGTGACAGATTCTTGAGTCATCTAGTTGTGAAAATCTTTGATACCATGTTACTAAACAGAATTGACATAGAAAATAAATGTATTGTATATCAGATAGGAGTATTGCATGTGTATTTGTACAAGAAATCAGCTCATTTACTATCTTGATATACTCCTAGGAACTTTGGAAATTTTTAGGCCACTTTGAGATGCCAATGTTGTCTTCCTCTTTGAGGGGTTGAAGAATTGAATGACAGGATGGGATGGGATCTGTTTGAAAGGAGAATTAAAGCTCTTCATTTGCATAGCTATAAATAATCGACTTCAAACGAATTCACATATCTCGCCCTGCTAAGCTTTTAATATTCAAGCGTCTCATGTTCTAATGGACGTTAGAGAAACTATAATTCAGAGCATGACGCAGCAGGGAATATGAACTCTTCAATTCTGAGCCAACATACACTGTTGTTGAACTATAAGATGGGAAAAGCAAGAAGCCTTCTGTGAACGATCACTTTTGAATGATCATTTAAATACACCAGAAACACTCTGTAATAACTGCAGTTCTCAAATCTTTAAGCTGAATGTGGAAGCTTCCCTTTTACGAACGTGACCAGACATGACCATACCTATGATGCTAAAAATGTATAGGAATATCTGTCACTTGCGTTATCTCCGCTTGATTAATAGCAGTTTTTGTGTTTGAATAAGAAAAGCCAACTATCATTATGTAATTTACTCCCTGTAAATATCCATTTGACAGTATTTTTGGATCAGAACAACAGGAGCCCTTTCCCTTGAGCCATTATCTGAATAAAGAAGAAGACAAATTTAAGCACCAGAACTTCAAACAATGTAGTAGATGGTCCTTGTACGGCAAATAAAGTAACGGGAATGTTCCACATCGGACAATGATTCGGCAAGGAAAAGAATACCCAGCCCCATAATATTTCTTGGTAATTGCTACAGAGATTGTACCCACCTATGCAGTCATGTAAAAGAATCCATCAGTATTGTCGCCATAGTGCTTGTATATAAATACCACAACCCTTCGCCGAAATGAGGTAACCAAGAAAATGGAAGTAACAGCCCTCAAACCATTGCTGTTGTGGTTTCTCTCTTTCCAATTGTTGGCTTTCCCCATATTTTGTAGTGACAACCAGATCAACAACCTTCGCAAGTTAATTAGATCTCATAAACTCAACTCTGCTTCTCACACCGAGTCGTGGAATAAAGGGGTTGAAGTGTATAGTCATCCATCATCAGTATATATAGGTTCCCAGGATGGATTGATGGAAGCTGACAAGATTGATACTTTGCCAGGACAGACCGAAGGAGTGGATTTTAATCAGTATGCAGGCTATGTTACAGTTGATCCAAAGAACGGAAGGGCGCTTTTCTATTATTTTGTTGAGTCACCTCAAGATTCTTCCATCAAACCACTCGTGTTATGGCTGAACGGAGGTAATACAATATCATACCTATATATTTTAACCAGCAATGGAGAAATTGAGCACATAAAAACTAGATACACCGCTTTTTTATTTGTCTATAAGCTGTGGGATCATCCAAGTACCTTCATATTCTTCATTTGCATACATCTCTGTGTTCACACACACGGCACCTAGGCTCTCCTGGCTTGCCTGAACCTGTGATAGAATAGGGCTTGCAGTAAGGCCAACTTGCTGGCTCATAACACGACACCTTTCTGTTTCAAGCACTAAACTGCCAGAATGATTATTTTCAAAGTGCGGTTGGCACTTAAATCCCATCACATTTCCATAAGACAGTAAAACTCAAGAAGCAGGGCCCCCAACCTAGTGAACCTGCTGGACAATTCTTGGCCAAAGACAACTTTACTGTAGATTATTTTAAAGCTCTGCACTTTCAAGGGCTGATTATGCATTTTATACTATTTGGGACATCTTCGTTGGACAGCTTTAACTTCAAAGTTCAGTCAATGCAACCATAAGAAGGAACATTTTTCCGGGACATTGGCATCGATCTTTCTTGAGACTCTTGTTTTTTCAATTAGAGACAGTGAACTACCTAGTTATTGTTGGAAATTCGTGGCTCCGGAAGTTTGGTACAGTTGGGTCTGTAGAAGGGACTGAACCTTTGCGCTCCAACACCAAAATTGCTTAAGCCACGTAGTTTGAATTTTCTTCAACAAAGGCTGATGTAAAATTTTCCACTTCTCCGACACCCTAATCTCTATCTCAAATGAGCTCTGAAAGTTTAAAGTCGGCATAATAGCAAACAATAATGAAGCTCCCACTTTTAAAACAAACAATAACGTAGTATAGAGCAAACTCCTTCTCATTGAGTGGAAAGCTGCTGTAATTGTAATTCTGTACAAAAAAAAAAAGTTTCATGAACAAATAACGTGATGATGTTCTATTATACAGGGCCTGGATGTTCATCTCTAGGCTATGGAGCCATGGAAGAATTGGGACCTTTCAGAGTTAGCAGTGACGGAAAGACTCTATACAGAAATGAGTATGCTTGGAACAATGGTAATAAAATTGTTTTCTCATCCTCAAAGTAATGATAATATGTTTAACGAACAAAAAATGATGATCCAGATACTTTCTGTCTCAAACTCTTAATCTTCGTATATTTCGAATACAATATATGCAATTAATGAAGGATAAAAATTTGGCAGTTGCAAACGTCATCTTCTTGGAGTCCCCTGCTGGAGTTGGGTTTTCGTATTCAAACACTTCCTCAGATTACATCACCGGCGACAAGAAAACAGCCGAGGATTCTTACACTTTTCTGGTGAACTGGCTGGAGAGGTTCCCCCAGTATAAAAGTCGCGACTTTTACATAACTGGGGAGAGCTATGCTGGTCATTATGTACCCCAACTTGCTTACACAATCCTCTCGAATAACAATAGCACAAATCAGACTATCATCAACCTCGAGGGCATTGCTGTTGAGTTCATATTCCATAAACTTCCAACCTTTTTTGTCTTTATATGTTCATTCCTCCTAAAATCTTAAGAAGCTGAATTGTTGATGATACAGATTGGTAATGCATGGATAGATGATGACACTGGCATAAAGGGAACATATGATTATTACTGGACGCATGCTCTGAATTCTGACGAAACTAATGCAGGAATCAACAAGTACTGTGACTTCGTGACTGGGAATTTCTCAAGCAACTGCTACTATTATCAGGGCCTGGGGGATAAGGAAGTTGGGCACCTCGATGATTACAACATTTATGCACCGCTCTGCAATCATTCATCAAAAGAATCTGGCTCACCTGGTTCTGTAAGTATTCAACAAGATAAATCCATGTTCTAGGATAATCAAAATCTAAATCTAAAAAGAAAAAAAAACAGTTTATGGTCTTTTTGTCAATGTATTTCATGAGCTCTGAAGCAAAAGGTGAACTTGAATTTATTTATTTATATATTTATTCAATCATTAGGTCAAAGATTTCGACCCCTGCTCCAGTGACTATGTACTGTCCTATCTGAATCTTGCTGAGGTGCAAAGAGCTCTTCATGCAAAGACTACAGAGTGGGAGGCTTGCGGGTATGCATTTCATAGCTTACTTGTATACATATGGAGGTTATCATTATTCGAGTTAAAAATGCTTTGGTTTGAATTTCTCAAGTAATTACAATGAACATAAGTAAGTTTGAGGTACAGTAATTGGTTCTCACCTGGTGAGCAGGGGTCGTCTAGTAGAATGGACGGACAGTCCACCAACAATTTTACCCATCATCGAGCAGCTAATCGCCAGCGGTATTAGATTGTGGGTGTACAGGTGACTCAGAATCAACACTTCGCAAGACCAATTATACATTATTTTCATATAATAACTTGCAATATTCCACGCTCCTGCAGTGGCGATGTAGATTCAGTAGTATCAGTAACCTCGTCTAGATACGCCATAAAAACCTTCAAACTTCCAATCGTGTCGCCTTGGCGCCCCTGGTTTACCAGTAATGAGGTAAATTCTGATAATTTCCCATCCATCATTTGAAACCCAAAGCAAGAACTAGTTCATGTATTATTTCAATACAAAATGGTTTCAGGTTGGAGGATATGTGGAGGTGTACCAAGGGCTCACATTAATCACAGTTAGAGGATCTGGACATACCGTTCCCAGCTACCAACCAGAGCGCGCACTGACCATGATATCCGCTTTCCTTCAGGGAACCCTTCCTCCATCTTAAGAAGCCATTCCATGTAACCATTATCTTATCATTCATGTTCCAGTGGACATTTGACAAGAATGCTGTCTGTTTCTGGTTGTAAAACTTTATCTTAAGTTCAGACATAGAATATCGATTATCAAATATTTGAAAGTTTTCTGATACACTAACATAAATTTAAAATATACAATTTCAAATATACCCGGTAATATAAACATAATCGTTAAAGCTCTACAAGTTTTGAAACCTCTGGAAGCTTCAGGTGTATACTACAACGATTCGAATGGGCAAACCCCAATAAAAATTTCCACTTGTCAGAAGCTCAATAAGTGATAATATTCCATTCCTATTCTAATAATAAACATCTACCGATTCATAAAGAATTATAATAAAACAAAAAAAAATGTATATACAAATTCAGAGGCTTCCTTGCTGGCAATACCATTTCAATAGCTTTATTTCCGGCAAAAACCTTAGTAGTCTTCGGACTAGAGCTCTGCCAGTTGGACTTGGATCTCTCCAAATATCAGTAACATTTTGCCGCCTTTTCGCCTTTTCCCTTGCAGCTTTCATCTTGTCCTGCGACCAGCTTTTGCAGGCCTTGACATTTTAGGAAATATGCATCCATCTTCTACTTGTAAGCCTGCCAAGGACTTGCAGGAAACTAATGAATCGAATTCAATTAACATTTTACCAAGAATAATTGATTGCTTGCTAAATAGCCAAAAGAAAAAAACAGTTTTTTTTTTTAGAAACAGAAAAGCAGCAACTACCTGAAAAACTTCAACTTCTAGAAGTTATCATGTGCCCTCAATGCTTCAAGGATGCTCCTTACCCACCTGCCGACAGAAAAAATCTAGTTATCATGTGAATTATTAAACATGCCCCCCCATGAAATATCGTATTGAAGTGAAGGGAATAAAAACGTTCATGAAATTAGAAGTAGCATCAAAGCAAGAAAGAAAAGGATACATGAGCAACATGGTAACAAAATAACTGATTCTGGTCAAAACATGTCTTCTACATAAAAGGATATCAGAAAAGACAAGAAGAATGATTGTGAATGCTTTAGAAATAGTTACAATAACTACTATTGCCAAGAGCTATGGACATTCACTATTTGTAACTAAAACATGTCTTATGACAGAACTCAGCCTAAAACAGTATACATTATGAGACCTTGATCGAGGTGCAAATGAATCTTTTATATGAGAAATAAAGTTAAATATTAGATGATATATATATATATAATATTAAATTTAAAAAAAAATATTTCATTAAACAAAAAATGACACGTGAGATATATTTATGTTTAATGTTTATTAGTTAATTATAGTATGCCACATAATCACAATGGTTATCATTTATTATATAAATAATAAATTTATGATTATATATGAATATGTTTCACGAAATAAGTTAAATTAAAAAAAAAACTAATTATAATTATTTTATCAATATTAAATTACTAAACAAATCAAAACCACTAAACATTAAACATAAACATATGGAGATTTAACTTTAAACACACGCTCACACACTCTCTCTCAAAACAAGGCAGGTTTAAAATTCAAGTTTAACATTAACTTGTATACCACGGCGAAGCTAGAGACTTTAATTAGTGGGATCATTACCAGCAAATAAACTACAGGAGAAAGAAGATTTTCTTTTGTCGCAACCAACTTCTTAGCAAAATCACAAATTCTTTTAACATTTATAAAGTTATTATTAGATTGCATAGCTATTATGGAAAGTTAATATGTTCTAAACGAGCTGGACTGGACTTTAATTCAGCTTAAGCCTAAAAAAAAGTAATGTTGAGTTTGACCTATTCAAAACTTGACTTGGCTCAGTTCATTTAAATTTGACTTGGCTCATTTCATTTATATTCCTAGATCTTGATGCAAGTCAGTATTAATGATGTAGCTACGAGACAGATCTAGATAACAGTAAAATTCTTGAGAAAATGACATGAGAAAGAATAGGGTACATAGATTGAGGATTACCCTTCAAAACCTGGATCATTTGGAAAGTACACATTTTTCAGTCCCAAGCTTTTTGCTGCAGAAGCAGTTGTCTCGCCAATACAGGCCACTGAATTGTTCCACTTCTCTGATTCTGAAATAAGATTGACCCAGGCACTGTGCAATGGAAGCATATGAATGAAGTACACAGAATATAACACTTGGTTAATCAGGGTGGCAACCAGCAACTTACCGAACTGAAGATGGAGAAGCAACTGCAACAACTGGGCAAAAAAGTGCCTGCTTCAGCTCCACTGGGTCAACATGATCAACAGGTACCTGAAGGTGACATTATCGAATGAGGGCACTCATGACACATCTTACTCATTTATCTATGACATTCCTATCAAATTAGTGCATATGAGGTTTAAGCTACCATAAGAACCACAGTTGTACAGAGGTAAAGGCAAGCATAACAATGGGACACTCCTAATTCTTAAATACATAAAGAACAAGGTGACAATGTGGAACTCAGATTTTAGAATTACTAAAATATTCTACTGACCTTAATGTGGATAACCTTTTTGGATGGCTGAATCTTGATTTTTTAGAACTAAAAAGGCAAGAAATGACCTAATTTTAAAGAACATATATGGCGGCCTTAAAACCTAACCAAGGAGAGCCAACCCTGAGGAAACTACCCATGCACAAGCATCATAGTTAGGTCTGGAGGGTTATTAGACCAATAATCCAAGGACTTCTTAAAAATTAAAGTTCACCGGAAGGCAGTTACTCAAAGATAAGTTAATTTCACAATGTTTCAGATAAAAAGAAAATGAAAATAGGAAAAAAGAAACTAATTCTATCAGCTTTATCATGCACATATTTTCCAAGTATTGAAGTAAAACCAAAAGAGCACAATGAAGTGCTCAAATTAAAATACTCACTGTTGTGTATGTATTTAGTCTCATAACCTCAAAACCTCGATTAGACAGGCCTTCTTCTGAAACATATGCACGAAAATTTTTTTAAAATATTATTTTCCAGCTTCAGACATGTATACACAATTCGTCCAAGTAAAGCATGAAACTAGAAGGGTTATATACCGATCTCATTACTTGCTTTGGATGAAGCTGGATACAAGACAGTACATCTTTTTTTTTCCCTCTTTGGGAGTTCTGATGCCAGAACCTTGCCTGTTGCTGAAGAGTCAAAGAATTCATGAAAAAGCACACATGAGATACAGTGCTAAAAGCTAATAACTTCTTGGTGATCTAGCAAAGCATAACAAGGAAAAGCTCAATGCAGACAAATTTATATTAGTGCCAGCATCTTCATACTTCTGTGAATACCTTTAGATGGTGCAAAGGAAATATCAAGAGATCGCCCTGATGATTGCATTACTTCATTAAAAATGCTTGCTGTACCTGCTCCTACAACCCCTACCGTAACGTATGGGGTTCCAGCTGCCCTAAGGATCAAGTTATGGACAAGTTTATTTATTTAAAAACTTTTTGGAGGTAAAAAACAAAAGTAAAAGAGAGGTATAGTATTTAGCTAACCAAGATTAAATAATAGCTCTATTCAATTTGTGCTTTAGACACTCTAATTTAATACCTGACTACTAGCATGTAGAATACTACAGAATGGATAAATAACAAGCATTGTTTTTGCAAACTCCAATTCACAGTATCCAAAGGATAGACTCAATGCAGTATCACTGACAATATAAGATCCGGAAATGATGCAATTCATTAGAATGTTTTTCTGCTTGGCATTTTCTGAGAGGGTGAGGTTCAATACCAAGGCAAAAAAGCAGAGGAAAGAAAAGAGAGGAACATTCAATAGAAAGGGGAAAACGGAGGTGCAGGGCCTTTCTTCTACTAATATACTAACCCAAAATAACTCAACAGAAATTCTTCATGTCCACATATTAAAATATACATCCTAGGGTGTAAAATAACCAGTAAATATTAATCAGACAGGCTACTCAACTACAGAGGACACTATCTGGATATTCAAAATGGGACACTATCTTGATAAAAACTTCAGACACATACTTCCATGCCTCCAGAAATACTGAGCCTGCTTCAGGGGAAGTTATCACAATCCAGTCAAATGAAGTATCTGCTGAAAATCATTATAAAGAGATAGTAAGAGAACTACAGTATAGCTAGTGCAATCATTAGTCAGACTAACAAAAGCCATAATAGTACTCCCACAAATATGCACAACAAATTTCCAATATCAACTTATAGGAAAATCAGTGATCACCTTTTTATAACCAAATAATGAGTTGCATAGAATAAAAATTTATAACCATCCTGGACGACAAGGAATTTATACATGTAAAATACCAGATTCATTCAGAGTTCAGACCGACCTTGGGTCTGAGAAATGTATCCAGCCTGATCCTATAACAGTTCTTTCTAAATTCAAGAGTCCAAATATAAAGAACTGATAAGCAACAGGTTAGCACGAAATGAATAAAATAAAATGTGTTTTCTACCACCATAAAGCTAATCCCTCAAGTTAGAGAATCACCACTCAATACAGAAGGAAGTCTATCAAAATCAGGTCCCTGAGTATGCTGAATTAGAGGAAGCTCCAGGCAATTGATCCCATGCTTGGCCTGAAAAGGAAAATCTTTAGCTGTATATTCTGTCAAATATAGGCAACTAGGAATTATTCTCGTTTTTATTTTGCATCGAATGACCAACTTATGCCCATTGTCCACAACTTCATAAAGTCTAATGCACTAGCAGCAGTAGCAGCATTCCCCAACCCCTTCTCCCAAATAGAAGATCAGCAAAACAATTTTTTGATAGAGCATGATTGACAAACAATAAATACCAAACATTCAGACAGAAAACTCAACTCAAAGCATATAAAAATAAAAGAATTTGAACAATTTACAGATTTCTTAGCTACTTTCATGACTGCTGCAAAGAACTGTACAGTCAACAGTGAACAGTTGACACACTCCTGACCT
>CAOGCB010303792.1:0-11983 GCA_948266635.1 Cnidoscolus chayamansa
TTTTTTCTTTTTCAAACCATTTCATCCAATTCAACATGAAGGTATATTTTTTGAAAATTTGTGAACTGAAATGACTGCTTATGAATCAATGTCATTGCAAATGGCTGGTTACATCCTAAGGATATTCAAACCAATGATATCATGGATTATGCTGGTAAAAATTTTTCTTTTCTTTTTTTAATTGGTTTTGGGGGGTGAGGGTGGGGTTCCATTGTGCTGCACGGCGTGTGTTTGATAATATTTTGGAAGTTACTCTTGTTTTTGCAGCACTTCATTTATATAGAGGTTGAAAGCTCTACTACTGCTATGCATCTTATCCTTTATCCAGTCAACCCTTTCAAAATGTTATTAATTCTTATTCAATACCAATTTGGTTCTGGTTCCTCCTCCAGGATGCTGATGTCATGTGGTTCAGAGACCCGTTTCCACGGTTTTATACAGATGCAGATTTCCAGATTGCATGTGATCATTTCACAGGAAGCTCTGTTAATATAGAGAACAAACCAAATGGGGGCTTCAACTATGTTAAGTCCAATAATCGGTCAATAGAATTTTACAAGTTCTGGTACTCTTCACAGGAGACTTATCCTGGTTATCATGATCAGGATGTCCTTAATTTTATAAAGTTTGATGCTTTTGTTGAGGATCTGGGATTGAAGATGCGATTCTTGGACACTGCATACTTTGGTGGACTTTGTGAACCCAGCAAAGATCTGAGTTTAGTTTGTACAATGCATGCCAATTGTTGTTATGGGTTGGATAGCAAACTTCATGATCTTAGAATTATGATTCAAGATTGGAAACATTTTTTGGCTTTACCACCAAGTTTGAAAACATCTTCTGTTGTATCTTGGAGGGTCCCACAGAACTGCAGGTGAGATAATGTTTCAATATCCCATGTTTTAAGTTGCATTATATTTTAATTTTTCATCCTCTAAGTGGAATTTTGTTTTCTGTAATTGTGTTTCAGTCTTGATTCCCTCCATCATTATGGTGAGTCTCCAGAAAAGAGTGTTCAAGAAGGATTACAGCAATGAGTTAAATCGATATGAACTGGAGTGCAGGAACTTTTGACCCTTGCTACCAGAATGAGAAGGTAAAGTTCTGGGCTTAAAGTATGTAAGTGATGTCTAAGAGTGTTTGTATGTATGCGTGCATGAACATTTAGACTCTGTTATAAGAAATGAGTTCACTGACAATGCCAAAAGTACAACACTCTGATAGCATAGAAGATGCCAGCTAAATATAAGAACAGAGCAACTCCCAGATGGATAAACGAAGAGGCAGAGGGCTCTATGCCCTTGAAAGGAGGAATTCACGTTAAAACATGTTCCCCTTACCCACCACCTCAAAAACTTTTACTTCTCATGAACCGAGTAATTACAAGAGATAGCCACATCCTCTAACCTTCACAAAATACCAATATACCAGAGTCATGTTTAAGTTAATTTGCCCATCTTGAGGACCTTTACCTCCCTACTGTGATAGCTTTAAACGCTGGTCTTCATACTGAGTGAAGCATTTCTAGTACCATGCGTCAGTTAGAATATTGGTTGAATACTGTTCTTACTATTACGGCGTTAAAAAATATTTTGGTGGTGGTTTAAGCTAATTTTTAAGAAATTTTTTTGTTTTGTGTTGCTTTTCAGATGTTTTATTGGAAGTAGAAGTTCATGAAGATTATAGAAGTTCTGAGTTAGTTGTCTAAATCAGATTAAGCTGTCAATCTGAATGGGGAAGGAGGGGAAGTTGTAGTTTGTTTTGCATCTCGTGAACTTTTAGTATCAAACAAATCAAATACTGTTTCTACTTGCACCTTCTTCAGGTAGTAATCCTAGCTTGTATAGAATATTTTGCATTAGTCACTTCAGGAATAGATTTTCCTACTCCAGTGTAGTTAGATTGTGGTAACCGAAGCTATCGCATACGGGCTGTCCTTCATTTTTGTATTGTCTATTGGTCTGGGAACTGTTGTTAGTCTCTTCCATGTGATCGTGTTCAGCTACTCATTTCCCCTGTTGTCTGGTTGGCTACTTCCCTTGTAACTTTACAAGTGAAAGAGCAAACCAGTTCTTGTAGCATGTATAACCATTTTAAATGGGGATCATAATTTTTCAAGTTAAATAAAAAAAAAAAAAACAAGAGGCTCAATTTCATATTTTTTGGGCTAAATTCTTTGATACAGAGTTAATTTTAGACGAATTAAGTTAAACTTTCTAATAAATATGAAATTGAGCATTAAAGCAAAAAGTAAATAGATAATGCCCTCGAAAAAGCGGGATACATAGATTCCTATAATAGTGTCATTTTCGTCCTAAATCGGTAAGAAAGGATTTCTGCAGGGATAGCTTCAATACCTTGAATCTAAATTTCTCTCTTCAACTAGAAAATAATGACGGCGAGTGATGTGAGAGCCGATGAAATAATATTCCAGTTAGAAACTAAGTTATTCCAATCCAGGATAAGTAAGGTAAACGGAGTTAAAAAAAGGTATAACTTTTTATAAAATATGGGAGGCATATTTTACGGCTTGTCTATTCTTTTTTAATATTAATTTATTATACAACATATATAAAAGTTAAAAGTACCTTCTTCTTTTTTATAACGTAATTTTGCAATCAATAAAAGATAATTTTAATAATCTACTAGCCAAGGAGAAAATAAGAGTCCAATTAAGCATAATATACCATCTTGTTAAATACGAAATGAAATGAAATGCATCTCATCGATTTATTATTATCAACATTCTTGATTAGAACAAACTAAAAGCATATTAGATTTTTTTTTTTTTTAAAATGAACGGTGCTAGATGGCTGAACCTCTCATCTTTCCCCCTCAGAGGCGGAGTTTTCTTAATATTATGGAGATCCCCTAAAAGCATGTGGAAGCAGCAGAATTCAGCGAGGCTTTTCGATGTTTGGGGTTTGGTCTGCAAGGTGTTGTCATTGATGAAGTTTTCTTTTCATCTCCGGTTTTGCTCGATTGTTGCTTGTTCCATATGTTCCCCAACTGGAAATCTTAGGGCTCTTCGTGATCTTATTCGGCCTCAGTGGGCTCAGTTAAGTGGGTAAGCTTCTGTATTTCAACTATACGATGCTAGAAGTAAACAGAAGGATTAGCCTGTGCAAACCAATCATTGGATGTTAACGAAGTAAAAAGGAAAGATAATACGGAAGAATTGTTATAGAATCTTGGATGACCACACAAAATAGAGGCATTTAATATCATATTATTACTTAATTCAGATGGAAAGGCCAGGCCAAGCTAGTGACATTTTTTTTTTGTTGCTTTTGAAACAGTAAGAGAAGAAGCATCAACATCTAAGATATGCCCAGTTGACTAGACTGATTCAACTCTAAAATCTTTAACAAATCTTGATTCATCTTCCCTTTTAATATCCAAAGTTAGTGCATGTTAAGGTGATGTTTATATCTCTATTTTTCACACTATATTTTCTACTTTCGAAAGTCTGTAAAACGATGCAAAATTCTTAAATAGGTCTTGGTTTGGCTTGTCATCTTGGCGTTCTTGCTAATCTTCCCACCATTGTAGTTGGAAATGATGTAGGTTCTTATTGAAAACAATTTAATTGTTTCTTCTTTTCTTAATTTACCCGTTTTGGGTTTATTCTTTTTCTTCTTAGCTTGTAACCTAAGCTTTCCTTTCTCCTTTCTGGTTTAATAGTGATAAATTTTTTTACTATCATGTGTTACAGCTGCATTATCAAGATGATCTTAATATGAATAGGAAGAAGAAGCGGTGAAGATTACGTTAAATTGATAGGAAGCTCTGGGGTGCATAAGAGATTTAAACATATATGTTAATCAAGGATCAAGCTTTATAGTGTATTTTCTTCTGTTCCAAAAGTTTGAATGTAGGCAATGCACTTCATGTCTTTTTGTCTTCTTAAATTCGATTATATACTAACCTAGATTTATCTGAAAGCTTCTTGAATCAAATCAAAAAGTTAATAATTAATCTTGAATGAAGATGCAATTAATGGTATTTCTAATGAACCTCTTGAAATTTATCATGACATTATTCGATGTGAGATCAAGAGATAACATCCGTGAGCATAAACCAATGTTATTAAATCTGGTATGGGAGGTCTCCCATTGACAGAATTTCCCTTATCAAGCAAGCTTATTAGGATAACTTAGCTCTCACTCTTCCTTATTTCCAGTGAAAAGGACTGCTAACATTCTTGAGAAACTGATCAGAGATTTAACTTCATTTCATTGGCTACCACTGCAGATTGAATTTTGAGCAGGTGATCATTAACTGGAAAAGAAGCTTCCACATCCATTGCGTTGTGTTGATTAGAATGGCCGATTTCCCACCACAACCAATCTTTCCTAAGTGACTTGTTTTTTGGTTTGCGACGAACATAATAATTAATTTGATAAAGAAAACATATGATGTAATTCGCATGGAACAGCAAAAAATGGGTTCTCGTTCAAAACTTCTTATGGCATGTAATGGAGAATATACAAGCAACTGAAAAATATTATAATTAATAGAAGAAAGAGAACGTTCTATCCAGCATCACTATCATAGTCCAGGTGCTTCCGGCTCACAAGAACACCATCATCCCATGTCTCCACACACCTGTAAAACGGAGCATTGGCAGAAAAATAGATAGCATTGCTGGAGATTTCAGGTTATACAAGCAAGAGTGCAATAATTTTTCTAGGAAGTTTGTGCGAAGAGAGAGAGACAGAGAGAGAGAGAGACTTGTGTTGCAAGTATAAATTAGGAAAATACAAGGGTTGTAGCAAGTATCAAATTGAAATGCTAGTGATTTTACGGAGACGAAGGGTAGTTCATCCAGACATGAGACATGAGGCATCAATGATTGCCAATTATTAACAGTAATGGTATTTCTGAGACAAAGTCGACACCTCGAGGCGAAGATTGTTATATGCTTTTACATTTCTATCGAAGTCTGTCTTGTTCATTAAAGGCTATAAGATCCTTAACATAATCTCCACCCCAATCCCAAATGAGACCTTTTGACTTATAAATAACAATAAACTAGTATGTAACTGATTTGCATAACAAGTAAAATCAGTGTAATATGCAAAGAAAAAGAATACTGACCTTGTTCCATCAACATCAATGCAAAGAAAGTGGCCATGTCGCCACCCATCTTGGAATTGACCGAAAAAGACTTCACCAGACTTTGAATAGAAACGGCTTTCACCGTTGGCCTTCCCCTTCCAAAAGTTTGCAAACCATCGGTCTCCAGTGTGGAAATAAAACCAACCCTACATGATGACAGGAATACTGTTTTGAATTTATAAAAGAAATGTGCTTGGTTTTTATCTGCAGTAATAAAAGGTGTACTGCAGAATGACGCAGCAGATTTAGAGGGAAATTCGCGCTATAATTGGATATGAAAAATTGAACCTCCCCAAGTCTAGGCACATAAACAAGAAGCAGATATACATCACAGGAGAACAACTGCCAAGCCACAAGGTGCATATTTTCTTGTGTTCATGTATGTGGTGTGCATGCATGTGTTTAAAGCAATGCTATTGACTTTTTGAAGCAGCTTACATAAAAAAATTCACAATACAATTGGAAATACATGCTAATGGACCGTATAATCTAAACATTTGTCCTTCAATGTCTCAAAAGAATTCTCATGCCTATACATTTATTTATTATTTCTTTATTTTTCCTTTGTGTTAAAACCATTGAAATTCTGAAGTCTTCTGACACAAACATTTTGCTGGTGAAGCAACAATATATTTTTTTTAATGCAATGACTAAGGATCAACCAGAGGTAAATTTGACAAAAGAGATTTACATACAATGGAGTACAGTCCATATGATGAAGTATAGAAAGATAAAGCTGATCATATTGACCCATCTTATTCCATAAGCTATCACTCAAGTTTTAAGTTAAAAGAAAAATGTGATAAAACCTTGCCATGCATCACATCATCCCTCCATGACCCCTGAAACACATCTCCATTGCTGAAGTAGAATGCACCAAGACCAGATCTCTTGCCATAACGCCACATTCCATCATATATGCTTCCATCTCCAAGGATAAGGCGGCCCTGTACCAAGTACCAACCAAATGAATATCCTATAGAAACAAAGTTCTGCCAAATATTTACAGAGATATTGCTTAGTACCTTCCCTTCAGGAAGACCTCCTTGGCATCGCCCTCTATACACCCCTCCTCTGTACTGCATCTCCATAACAGGACTCCACTTTTTTGGGAAATCTCGCTCAGCTTCCTGAATGGAACTAAACAATCAGAACAAAACTCCTTAAAGTGCAGAAAATGGGTTAACCACTTAACCCCACCAACAAAAACTATAAGAACACAAATTTATGAGGTTAACTTCATTTTTGAACACCAGAAAGCAAGGAAGAAAGCTATAATTCCTTGGGTTAACTTCATCTATAAATATCTAATTGTGTTAAACGCAGCCACATTATTATTGTAGAATCAGTTGATTACCAGCATAGATGCGGCACGAACAGAGAGAATTCCATGTTTTTTGGGTACATCAGCATTTCTACCCTTTAACATCATAGATGCATTATTATAAATATCTCTTACTATAACAAAACCTGCATCTGTCAATGCTCCCCAAGAAGAGATTCTGGAATTAACATGCTTTTGTTCTTTGACATCACCATCAGTTTTTATCTCTGGCAGTTCTGCAGTATATGAGATATTCAGACCTTCCTTAGATTCTTCTGGATGCCTTATACCAACTGGAAGGCGGAAGACGCTCAGGGTACCAAGCACAGAAGTAGCTCCAGTCCTTTCTCTGGCCCATTCTTGTGCAATCTGATATCCTGGTCCCAGGTTCCAACTTATAGGCGGCTCCCTGTGCAGGGAAGGAGTTTCTAAAGCATATGATGTAAAGCATGATTAGATGAGGATATAACTATGACTTCTCAAAATGCATACAAACACTAGGTGCTTTAACTGATGAAAGGGAAATCAATAATTTAAATATAACCAGGAATAATATTTTGATGCTACCTTCAATAAGTTGGTTATACAAATCGGAAGAGTCAGTCCTGGCATC
Organism: Cnidoscolus chayamansa; assembly: GCA_948266635.1. NCBI lineage: Eukaryota > Viridiplantae > Streptophyta > Magnoliopsida > Malpighiales > Euphorbiaceae > Cnidoscolus > Cnidoscolus chayamansa. The sequence goes on from CAOGCB010303792.1 coordinate 7,059, forward strand.
TAAAAAGCCGATCTTACTTTCTTTAGTTTCATTATCATAACTCCTATAATAAGAAAGCAATTAAGAATAGTAGATTAAAAATAAAAAGGGTGCACAAATGGCAGAGACATATCAATGTAAACCAAATCTAAGAGGTAAAGCAACCATACCTTGAATTGTAAATGTCATCGCAATTGCTGTTTGGTAGTGTCTCATGTTCATCAATATCTTTAGGTATACCTTCTATAGCAATTCTGCTTCCCATTGAACCAGAGTCTGGTAAATTTATCACCTTGGAAGGATGTGCATCTTTTAGTCTATTGATCCCTTCATTACCATTTGGCTGTTGGCAGTGTGTCCCTAAAAGTTTAGAAACAAAAGGAAAATGCCAAGCCAGTCTGGATAACAAGCTAATTCTCTGTGGAGTCTCGACTTCACTGCAACTGTACCAAGAGTGTTTATCAGCATCCATCAACACTTGATGGAGATAGAGACCGTATACACAAGCAATAAACAATGGAAAAACTGCAGCAAGCAACAGTGTGCAGATCGGTCTTTCTCATATTTTCACAATTGCCATGAGAACTGTGTCCAGCAGGAAAAGGTTTGAAAGACTTCTCAAGGCTGAGAGGTTATGACCTATGCTTTATGTCAACACTATATGGAGATAACAAATAAAATAGGATTACAAATGGCCTGAATAATTCAACTTGACAGTGACTAGCAAAACTTTAACAAAACAACAAAGAATATTAACGGATACCAAATCAACCAACACATCAGTTGACAATTTAGAGCATAAGTTAGCATTTTTATCTTCTAACAAGCATTCTTACCCCACAGCAACAACTGTTGTTACTATCATGTCATGATCCAGATTAGGTTCATGATTTGTAGATATAATAATTTCCCCCATGTACTCTGCAGTTTGATGAAAAGTAAGCAAAGAGGTATATACATCTTCATCTTCAATAAATCCTGAACTTGCCACGAAGCAAATAATGGTTCCATTTAATTTCTGTAAAAAATAAAAAAACAAAAGGTCAAAAAAATTAGAATGGCAGTACATATTTGCCACAGGAAGTAAGGCTATTTAGTTATTACAACACAAACTTGAGAAAAGAAAAGATCATTATTTAAGATGTCCGGCAGAAAGACAACCTGAAGAAAGCAACTATTTCTAGGATGCACAAAATGCTTTTTTTGTTAAAATGGCTTAAGTGAAAACTGCATCCTTCTTCACTGAAATTTACTTGGTCATTACCTCTATACCAGCACCCATGAAAGGACAGTCATATAAAGCTTGCATTACTGAACTTTCTATGCTGTTACCAGCTCCAAATCCAATATTTGCTTCTTTGTGGCTTTCCAGAACCTGTGTGTGGTTGAATTCAAAGTTAACCAGGCGCAAAATAGAGAGGGAAAAAAACAATACAAAATCCTATTAAGAGAAAAGTTGGTATTTTCAAGTTTCTCTATGCATCTATCTAGTTCAAACAGAAACTCTGCTAATAAAATTCAACAAGAAGCTAACACAATAGATAAAGCAGAAATCGTGGATAAAAAGCCAACAGGAGAAACAACATTAAAGATGCGAAATAGTTAAAATCACAAACTTCCATCACTAAGATGGCCATCAGCCCTTACTTTAATAACCTCGGAAGCTTTTAGTTCTTTCACGTTATTATGTAGTAAACGAATTAATTTCTGGTGCATCTCCTGAAAATGTCACAGCAATAAACCAATTTGCATAAAGCAACAACAAAAAATTTGAGAACCAAACAGAAGAGAAGGTGTACATACTGAGATAAGAACTGAGATGGCATTTATGGCCAACAAAACAGCACTATTTGCAGACTTCAAAGCCTCGTCTAGAGTGACCAAATCCTTGTTCAGAAGTGTGTCAGTGTCAATATCTGTTACAAGAAACACCACCACCCACCTCTTTTAGTTTATTAATCAACTAGCAGGGTAGCAGCATCAGTTATATTTTTGATATTGAGGGAGACTAAAAAATTAATTTAGCTTGACGTCAATGTGCAGCTTGTCTATTGAGTAATTATCATACTGAAGAAAGCATAACCAGGTAATGTTCTGATTCTCTTTATTCGTATTGTTTTTAAGTAGGTTATCCTCAAGGGGAAGGAAGTGTATTGAGTCAATAATACATCAAGTTAAAGAAATGTATCTAACTTGCATAGAGTCAAAATACATGTCTCCATTCCTTCCAAACACACACAGACCAGAGCTAGGTACAGAAATTATTCTAAAACAAGTATCAATTAAAGGGCACGCACACATGATACAAACGTAAGAAAGAAAAACCCAAGCCTGAAGAGCCATTATCCCAAACCACAGAGTATACTTCCTTTTATTATCCCAAGATATAAAATGTTACTTACCAATGCAAAAATTTGTGTGATCTTTAAGTTTTCCTACCAAATCTTTCACCTGCAAGGTGGATTGACAATGACAATTTGGAGGCAAATACTCGATCAAAAGGGCATAAACAGTATAAAATGAACTAAAATGTGAAATAGGCATAAACTCAATAACAATTGAAAGCGATAATCAATAAGCTATGTCAACTAAAAAAATTGAAGTAGAAATAGTGCAGTAGCCTACAGGGATGCTTAAACCAAATTACCAACAAGGCAACAACCCATCACAAGGAGTAGATTCTGTATCATTTTAAAGCGGCTTTTGTAGGATCTGATGTAGGGAAAGAATTGATGCTGCTAGCTATAACTGGTTTGGTAGTTAAGTTTTAGATAAACTGGGTTGAGTTAGGAATCCCAATGACATCTTTTATTTGATAATGTCCAAAATGATCTTACAAAACTAGAATATAGTTCTTAGTAGTTTCCTGCAGAAACTAGCATGCCACTGCTGTTTTCAGGGAACCACCAACATAAGTCTAAAAATCATCCCCTACAATAATCAGTTCTGTGAACATGATCAAGGAATCAGCAATCTACATACAATGTGCAACTTGAGATCAAAAACATTTCTGGATATTTGGAGCATTGTATGTAAGATGGAAAATATAGATTAGTTCCAAATGGTTTTGTTGTTGTTGTCCTCTTATTTTGTTTTCAACAAAGAAGCATGGCCTGAGTATACCCTACCTCATCCTGGCGCCTTTGTCCTTCAAAGCTGAAAGGTCTCAGGAAAATAGAAACGGCAAAGCCATTTCTACATCTGACTGTTTTAAGTAAATCAATTGCTGTAACATGATCCAAACCATATCCAGCACTAGCCACCTAGAATACAAAAAAAAATCCAAACATGTTAAACAAATCAGAGAAAAATTCCATGCCACTGACACCTGAAAAAAAAACACAGCAGCATCATGGGCATAGCATATAGAATATTTATATTCTTTCCATTTCAATTTTTCACCTAATGCTGCTTTCTTCAGATATCACCAAAGTCCTGGGGGAGAAGATAGATTCAGTTAATGATGCAGTGATTCAGTTTCTGGTCCATATTTAGGATAAAAATACAAATATGACAACAATGCGTTGCCCATCAGTGCAATGCACTCTAATTAGCATAAATTACAGAGAAACAAGTGAAGTGTTTTTATATTCAATCCTACATGCAAACATACAGAGGTTAGTTTTAGTGCATTACAATTTAATCAGAAAACCATGTATATCACGAGAATTAAAACATTCATAGCAAAAATGTCAAAATGTGAGACCAATACTTCATTAATGGACAAGAAACGCAACCACTTTTATGTGAATAGCATTCACTGTCCATCGTCCCTCCTATATTTCAGATTTTCATTACGTTGATTTCAATATTTATCATCATTAGTGTACAACATTTCTTCAAATAAATAAATGTTATTCCAAGTTTATCAGGAGGCTTTCCCATAAATACGAGACTGATAGGTAAGGAATGTACAAACAAGGATAATAGCCGTTGAACAAGACTGCAGAAACTTGGAAACTTCCAAAAGCCTCGGATTAGGATCTGCAGAATGAAAAAGAAAAAAAAAAAGAATTAAAATTACTAGTCTTTGCACTTTTATGCCATAAAAGGGTAATTCAGAAACCCCTTTTCTCCTTTGAGGATAAAAAGTAGAATAGTAAAATGCAATAGATGATAAAAAAAATAAGATCACTCCACCTCAGTGATCCAAGCCATAAAATATAAAATAAAATAAACATCTTCAATCATGTGTTGAATTAGGTAAGGACACTTAAAAAGAAAATGACATTGGCAGGATGAAAGCTATCCAGCTCTAAATTGAATAAACACTTAAAGCAGAAATAACGTAGTCCCATGACCCAGAAAAAAAAAAAAAAGATAATCCTTAGTCAGACCACCTAACTATCACGTAATCTTTGTTGCAGTAATTTGCCAGCAAAATCAGGCAGCTTCACAAGAACACCAATAGCACGGGACTATTTAGAGAAAACGAAATGGAATGAACCATGAATCTAAGGCATGTTAAGAGTCCTGAACTGAAGTACAGAGACAACGCGAACCTTTTCCAGGTGTTCTTTCTTGTAATTGCACGTTCAGGGGATCTTTGACATTAATATTCCTGTCAAAAGAATTTGATTTACAGATAGCTCAAGCATTTAAAGAAGAACTTCCAATAAAAATGAAATATATTAATAGAATACCCATGCACTAAATAAGAGCATTTATTGGAATGTCAATGCAATTCAAAAGCATTGGTAACAAAGGAACTAATTGGACATTACCAGAATCGCAGCGATGACGATAACTGGAAAGGTGAATCCAAGCAGAAATCAAGAACAGCATCTATCCTGCTACCAATGCCAATAACTTCAACGAACTGAGAATTCCCCGAGAAACTCACAGCATTATGATCTCCATCATTCTCTAGAGAACTCATGGAAATTCGAAGAGAGCGCTTAGAGTTACTACAATCTATTCTCTTACTCAACTTCACGCGGTGGAAG
>CAOGCB010303802.1:0-13490 GCA_948266635.1 Cnidoscolus chayamansa
AATATGAAGTTATACTAAATAACACCTCTTCTATTATTGCAAATTAACTAGACAAGTTCTTAAAATTCAACCTTAGGGTCAATAAATTTTCCACTTTGTCATCATGCCAAATATTTATTTTCAACATGTTTTTGCATTTTGTTAAGATATTGGCAAAAGTTTAAAATTTGCAGGTAAAGTTGTTCCCATGTTGAACTGTTTCCTGCCTTGATAATCTTTAGAAAGAAACTGCATGCCAAAACATCATTTATAACCTTCCAAGTTGTATCTATAATTAACTAATGGACCAGATTATTGTTTGTCAGAAAAAGACTTTTACAAGCCAAATCTAACTGATGGTAATGTATTCTGCAGATAGCAGCAGAAGAAGGTATATAACTGAAGAAATCAAGAAAATTGGAAAGGGCAATATATCTGCTGAAATTTTCGCATTCCGAGAGTTATCTGTAGCAACTAAGAACTTCAATGCTGACAATCTGCTAGGAGAAGGTGGTTTTGGAAGGGTGTACAAAGGGCAGATGGAGAAAACAAACAAAGTAATACCACAGTATACTTCTTACTTCTTCCATTATTTTCTTTCTACTAATAAAGAAAATGTGTAACTTGAAATTGTGCTGTTTTCATTTGCTTAGGTTGTCGCTGTGAAGCAACTTGACCGAAATGGATTTCAAGGGAACAGAGAATTCCTAGTAGAGGTTTTGATGTTGAGTCTTCTTCACCATCCTAACCTTGTGAATCTAGTTGGATATTGTGCTGATGGTGATCAGAGGATTTTAGTGTATGATTACATGTCCAATGGCTCCCTTGAGGATCACCTTCTTGGTATGTACAAAATAACCTTACTTTGATTTCTTGCTCTTTGACTGATTAACACAGAGCACCAATATTGCATAACAAGTTATAGTTTAGATCGTAAAATGGTTAAAGATCAAGCTTTAGCACATTTTACTTTTTGCAGCACTTGCATGTATAGACTTAAGTAGATGCCTTTCAGAATTTGTTTCTTCAAAAAATTTATGTAATGATCAGCTGGATTTTCCTTTTATCAGACTTAGCCCCAGGCAAACAGCCTTTGGATTGGAAAACAAGGATGAAAATAGCTTCAGGAGCAGCAAAAGGACTAGAATACTTGCATGAAACAGCGGATCCTCCAGTAATATACCGCGACTTTAAAGCATCAAATATTTTATTAGATGAGGATTTCAATCCAAGGCTCTCAGATTTTGGTCTGGCAAAGCTTGGTCCAACAGGAGATAAGACTCATGTTTCCACTAGAGTGATGGGAACTTATGGGTATTGTGCACCTGAGTATGCATTGACAGGCCAATTGACAACAAAATCTGATGTATACAGCTTTGGAGTTGTGTTTCTAGAGATCATTACAGGAAAAAGGGTTATTGACAATTCGAGACCAACTGAAGAGCAGAATCTAGTTGTTTGGGTATGTAATGTCTAGAATGTAGTGATCATTCAAACAAGATTTGTGCTATAAAATTGAAGACTTCATATCTTGATGCGATGAATTTCCCTTGTGCAGGCAACACCACTGTTTAAAGACAGAAGAAAGTTTGTGCTAATGGCAGATCCGTTGTTAGAAGGCAAGTACCCCATGAAAGCTCTTCATCAAGCACTTGCAGTTGCAGCTATGTGTCTCCAGGAGGAAGCTGCTACTCGGCCATTGATGAGCGATGTTGTAACAGCCCTTGAATTCTTAGCAGTAAAGAAGGGAGATGAAGATGATAACCAAGTCAATGATAGTGATACAGAAGCAGATAACACCGAACAGAATAGACTTGATGATTGATAGGGGTAGGAAATGGAACAAGTTCGAATTCAGCTTGCTTCTATTCTTTTTTCCATTACGTTGTAAAAACAACTACTTTTTCCCATTACTTTCCATATTTTCCCCTACCATCTATGTTTTTGGTTTTGGTTTTTGTAAAACTGCCAATGATGACATGAACGTCAAGTTGCTACTCTGTTGCAAATGACTGTATCCTATCATTGTGATGGAGAGATTCTAATCTCAATCTCTATATAATTCTTTGTGCAAGCCATTGACACTGAACAAGACAAAGTTGAACATATATGCTTCTTTTCTTCAAAACATGCTTGGTTAGATTAATTTTCCACCTTTTTTTTTCTACTTTTAATAGAAAGGTGAATCAGTCAAAGCAATATCTAGGTCAATAAATCTTAATTACATAATGTTGAAATCAAATTTAAAATTATGTAACTAAAAGTCTGAATCTGTATTGGGATTCAAGGACATTTTAAGGAAGATGGCGATTGAAGAAGAGATACTTTTCCAGTAAATTTCTGTTGATAGCTCAAGTGTAAGGAGTTTTGATGACTGAAGCATACGAGAAACTCAGGACGTCTGTAAATTCATTTTATGCTTTGGCTACTAATGTATACATACCCATCTATTTGGGACTCGCAACTCACTTGAGAAGAAAGAGCACAGATTAATGATTTAATTTCTAGATGTTTTTCCTTCAACTCAAAAAATTAAGGACGCTAATTGAAGAATAACCAAACAGTTTGCATCATCTTAACCCATTTTCAGCTGAAAAATGAAATCCCATCTCCATTATATACTAATATGAATGCAAAATTCCAGACTGCAAATTTGTCGGAAAGCTTTTGTATGTTCATTTACATCTTAATTGTAAATTGAGACTATTTTTTTTTTAACTAAAAATAAGCCAGTCAAAAAGGTTTCATAATAACACGGACAAGGCAGTTGAGTGATTAGTGTTGCAGTTCGATTCGCCAGGCTGATGCCAACTGCATCAAGAGTTGATCAGGGGTTGCCCCTTCCCAATCTTCAGGGGGATCATTTTCCGTAGAAGCTTCATGTAAATTCAATAGAAGTTCCTTCTTCAATTCCATGGGAATGCCCAGGGTATCAGGTCCATTTTCCAACACTATTTCTACCAACTGAAGAACATAAAGCATCAAATGAAATGTATTACAACTCTGATCAATTTATTTCTACAGCATGTAATTCAATAATGAACCACAAATGGTAACTGGAAGAAAGAATTATGGACCAAACAATCCCATTCCAGAAAGCAGACACTGATCATAACAGAAGCTCTATTCCTCATTTCCTTCTTAGCTTAAAGTTTAAAACTAAGTACCCTAGATCAGTTACCCAACTAAATCTTAACCATTCACTACCTATGACAAAGTACAGAATCCCATGCTAACCATTGAACTTCCAGCTAGGGTGCCTACAAAGAAATGCTTATGTGATATTGCCATCAAAATCAATTTCTTATGATGATGAGACTCTGCAACTTTTCAAGTTAAAGAAAAAAAAATGCATAAATAATACATGAACGTAAAATTTTTTTATAACATATATACAGATCACTTCCACCATGCAGCCAGAGAAACAGCAGCTCTAACCACATAATTCTGCCTATTTGCCCATAACATCAAACCAGATCCCACATGCGTTTATGATTTAATTCTGTGAGAGCATATAATTCCTAAGCGCAGGGCCTTATGGAGTACAACTACAGATCCCTCTGCCCAGTCCCTGCTTCCCCAACCCAAAGCTATACTCTGGCTTAAAGAATGAGAATAGCTTCTCTCCCTCATTCAATTCAATACAAAGAGGTTGTACGTTAGCAATTCTACTGAGTGAGTAATCACTAGACAAGCCAATGATATGTGCATGATAAGAAAAAAACTAGACAAATAATGTTGCATCATATGTTCACTTGAGGGAAAACCATACCTGCTGAATCCAAAACAAACAGATGTCAAACAAATTCTGCTCCAGTAGGAACTGTGTAAGAGCATGCAATACCTCACATGCTGTCTCATTCGAGAGTTGGTCAACCACAGGACCTGATCTGTCCATAAGCTTCACAAGCAGGAAATCATCCCCTGCAGACATAACTTCAGCATAAGCTGTATCAACATCACCCATTTTAAGGGCATCCATTGCATTACTCCAGGATGTCCAAATAGGATCCCGCTCTTGCATGCCACCATTATCATCTTCTAGGGCTTCTGCTGTCAACTCAGGGATGGCTACTCTTGCAGTCAGAGATAATCCATTATCCTCCCCAGCAACCCGAATGGCTTCCAAGGTAGCTTCATCCTTGGAGGCTTGCCAGACACTTCGAGCTGATGGCCCCTCACCAAGCCTAACAGGTCCAGCACCTTTATCCCAGGCTCTCCGGCTGCCAACCTGATCACTTTCAGTTTCTGATTTAGGTGATCTAACATCCAGAGAACCACTACCTGGAGCTCTCCTTGAATTAACCTGTCCACTTCTGGAAGCACCATAAGTTGGAAAATCCCAAGCATCAGACACATCAGATCTCCAATTAGGGCCCCTTCCTCTCATGCCAGAAGCAGGAACATCAGATTGGGTAAACCTTTCCCCAAAAGAAACACGTGCATTGTACTTGCCACTGGAGTAGTCAGAGAAGCCATTATACTTTCCTAAAGGTCTATTAGAAGATCCCTCAAAACCTATAGGAAAATTACTACCTCTCCGGCCTGATATTGACAAATCATGCACCATGTCTTCAACTATTCTCTCGAGACCCCTAACTCTGTTTTCCAAAGTCACCATGCTATTGTGAGACCCACCTATAAAATCCTATAGTTCACAGCATTCATCAGTACAAACAAAAGCATATACGTGAGCAATTTACTTCATGTGAAAGCTAATACATACCTGCAGCATATTCATGAGATGACCTTGTTGTCTCTCCAATTGCAATAACTGCCTTTGGATAGCCAACCAGTTTCCTTTACTATTTATGAAGGTTCCTTCAGATTGGCCATCAGATTTAGAGAAACCTGCACGACTACCAGATGATTCCCTATGATTTACATCAAGCCTGTCGTCATCAAATGCTCTGGTTCTTGAATCTTTCCCAGAAATTCCTCTCTCAATGTTAGGGTACTTATTATTGAAAGATCCATGGATATCATCCGATTGACTATTTTCAATGTGAGTAGACCTTCCTGTTGCTTCAGAATCATTTGTCTCTGGTTCTTCCTCATTGTTCGAATTTGAGGAATTGATACATCTACGAGGAACAATAACTTCCACAGGCAGATCACCAGACTCCCTCTTTTCAAGTTTCTGGAAGAATTCAGGGTTTAAGTCTTTGTCTGTCAAAGCAGGTGCTTTCTTCTTCAATATTACAACCGCTTTATCAGGAATCCTCCCAGCTTTACTTTTAGAAACAGAATCCATTGTCGGGGAAGAACCACTAGATGATTCCCTCACTGATGACTCAGATTTCTGGTCTCTAGGGTTTGAAACCTTAGCTGACAACTTTGCTTGTTCAGGATGTTGATCATCTAAACATTGATTAGAAATAAAATAGTAAAAAAAAAAAGAGTTAAACAGTATGTTATTTACTGAAAGCTCACCACGGGATAAAGCCTTTTGACCATCCAAAACACCCTCTGCTTTTCCTGCAATCTTCTTCCATAATTGCAATGCCTCTGTCATGCTATCTCTGACTGGCTTTATCTGTTAAAACCAATAAACAATGATCATTCTGCTATGTTGACAGTCCTGAGGACAATAAAAAGCTATAGAAAGCTACATAACCTGAATCCCTGATATTCTAAAGCAATATATCTCAACCAAAGTATGAGCTCTGGTCCTTGAACAAAGAATTGATTTATAATTCTTCAGTACCATACAGCATTACATATACAGCCACCTTTTGAGAATCACTCTTAGGTGTAATGGCTCGTACACGTAGAACAGTTTAGAGAAGTCTGCCAGTTTAAAGTGCACTGCTTTCTTCAATAGATCAATAAATGTTAATCAAGATAATTCATGGAATATTTTATTTGGACTTTCTGGTACTGAATTTAAGCTAACATTTAACCGAGGTAAACCTGACAAGAGTTCTCTGTATTATTAAAAAAAACTAGAAATATCCCAGACTCATGCAACTTTTGTCCTTTTCTGCTATCTTAATTCTTATCAGAAATGTAAGTTTCATTCAAATGGCAGCACAAGTTCCTGTACACTGGGATATATAAAACAGTCACTTACATTCCATTTCATTGAAAAAGATGAAATTGAATATTTTGTGCGACCGAAATTAGGGTTTGCTTCCAACAGATGAAACAAGCTTTTCAAATAACTCTGCTGTCAGATATTCCGTATACAATGTATGCAAAAAATATTAAGCATTTGAACCTTCATGATGCAGCACAACGGTAAAACGAGTAACAAATTCTTAGGAAAAGTGGGAACCAATTCTCAATTGTATTCTTTCATATGATACATATCAAAAAGTTTGCTCAGCAATCGAAAATTAGCCCCATTATAGAGCTTATATCCATTATCAAATTAGGAATAAAAGCCAACTAATTAAAGATAAAAATCACAAAATTTCTACAATTTTTATTTTCTATATTTCTTCCTAAAATAAGTACTCCTAAAATCTCTACAATTAGGATTTGCATCATTTTACTACAACATTAAGCATCAAAACCTTCAACAGAAATTCAACCACTGGACCACTCTCACAAAAAAAAAACTGACAAAAGTTCCTGACAAGCTCATGTGTAAATGCAGAGACATCCAATGTGAAAGCATAGATGATTAGGCTTGTTGACTGCAAAAGCTGATTGAAATGCAATAACTATACAGACTATATGCTGTCAGTAGAACCACTGAAATATTATATTCATAAGAGTAAAAGGAAATAAGCTACCTTGTCAAAATGAGAAGCCTCTAGCACTGTCAGAGTGGAATTGGCAGCTTCAACAGCAATTAAGCTGCTTGAATGCAATGCTAAGGAATTGAGAGCATCAGCAGCAGCCTTCCGTGCTGTCCAGTCTGTACTCCCAAGGCATTCGTGAATACTTTCCAGCAATGGCTCCAAACCTTGTGGTGCAATTGCTCCCACCTGCAACCATTTCATAACTCTTTAGAGTTCCAGATTTTTTTTTCTTTATGGCAATGATTAGACAAAAATATTATCAGTCCCTATTTCATATGCACATGACAACTTAGGTTACACTACAACCACCCGACAATGTGTAACTAGGAACTGTTTAAGAGAATGAACATCCAACTATTCACAAATAAAAAGGAAGCTAGCTTGTCAAAGCAACAGTTTAAGACTTATGCCAAGAATCCAGCCTTTTCTGTTCTATTCAGCAGCAACCAAACATAAATCATCTTTAAGTGTCATGAAATTATAGGCCCAAAACAAATATAACAGAAATATAGTGGCCGAACATGCAACAAACTTGCCACACATCCAATGCTGCAGCTTTGGCATGGAAATTCTACCTATTCAAATTTACAAAGTCTAGGCACTGCTGAAATGCCCACGGCCATGTTTTCAGCCGTAGCACACTTTACCATCTTTACCACATATACAGTTGAACCCTTTGCTCTGCTCCAGCATGGCCTCCAACAACAGCCTAGCAAACAACTGTACCTCCCCTCCAATCCCTAACCAGTGTAGTTAAAAGCACATGAGGCACAAGTAGCACCAGGCGCAGTGCCTCTGAAGGCAAAAGGCTGGCAACATCTCCGAGGTGTGCACTGCAGATCAAGCACACTAAGGCACGCCTGAGCTATGTACCAAGTATGCCCTTTTTCTTTCCCTTTCAACCTAATATCTGTGCTCTCACACATACCAAATCATATAGCAAGGAGAATAAAAGAAACAACATTTTTTCGTCCCTAAAGGGAGAAAAAAGATTTTGACGAGAAGATCGACATCGATTACTTGTGCCTTTGGGTTTTAAAATTGAACCATATTCTTTTTCTTTCTTTCCTTTCACAGAACAAACCAATCTAGAAACAACCACATAACCAATCCTGCCACAAACTCAGATGACTAGTACTCTAAAATTTATCATTCACCACATGATGCTTAAAATTCAAATATGCACCATGAAAATGTATGCTAACAGTCAAAATTCCGATCTTTCCCTCTAGAAATTCCACGCAACTAAATAATGAAAAAGAAAGAAAAAAAAAAGCAAATCAAATCAAATTACCAGATGGAACAGCATTGGTTCCTTAACTTACCATTAACCAGACACAAAACAATACGCATCAGCTGCATTGTTTTAAAAAATACAGCTACGTACATTGACAAAAATAAATAAACAAATAAATAAATCTGGCAACTAGATTTTTCAAACCTGCGCCAAGCTCGTCACAACCCCCAATAAAGCAGCTTTCGCCTGGAAATTTTGCCCATTCAACAACTTACAAATCCTTGGACACAGCTTCTGGAACGCTGCATTCGTACCGCCAGCATTGCCGCCAGTATCATTCGCCTCCGTAGCCGCGCACTCCACTATTTTTGCCATACACACAGCAGCACCCGATTGAACACCTTTGTTCTGCTCCCCCATCGCCTCAAACAGTGGCCTAACAAACAACCCCATCATGGATCCTATTCCATTATTATCTCCACTTCCCTCTCCACCACTACCACTCTTCAAATACAACCGTGACAAAATCCCAAAAGCATCTCTACACGCATCCTTAACGCTGGAATCAGAATCCTTCAGTCTCTTAACAATGTGGGAAATAATTTTGGTCAAATGAGGCAATGTCAAATCGCGATGAGACTGGCAAGTGAGAGAGAGCAAATGCAATGATTCTTTCTTGACGGATGGTTTGGCGTTGGAGGAGTCAGAAAGGGAGTCATAGAGGGAGTTGAGGAGCATAGGGAGCGCTTCAGGTGATATAGATTGGATAATAGAGTGCAGGTCTTCAAGGGCGATCTGATGGGTGTCACGGTCGGCAAGCTTAGAGAGAGCAATAAGGATTCGTTGCTTGAGTTCTACCATGGCTAAGTGAGTGGAAAGAGAGGAGGATCTTGAGGTGGGCTGGTTTTGGTTAGGGGGTTTTGTGGGTTTCGCCGATTTGGGTGGTTGTGAACTCATTGTCGGTTCTCCGCAGAGAGGAAAATGGGAGACGGAATTGGAAGAAAAGGAGAGATGTCAAGTGCAAAGAAGGAAAGCAGAGGCAGAAGAAAAAAGACAGTGAAATGCAGCTTGAGAGAGAGAGAGAGGAGTAAGAGCAAAGCCAAATTGAAAGCTAATTGATTGTGTTTTGGATGTGAAAATGGTGTAACGTGAGATCTGAAAGTGAGGGAAGCCATCAAATGGTTGTTTTATTTGAAAATTAAATTAAATGTAATTACTTGCTCCCATACAAATAGATTTATTGCTAATTCTTACACGACATTTTGCATGGGACCCGACCATTGGGAAGGAAATGATCATGACCCTTCATTTGTATGAGTCGATATGTTGATCCTCGTTGATTCACTTTGAGAACGATTTTAATTCCAAATAACTTCAATTCAACCAATTCTATTCATCGTTTTAAAGTGAAAACTCCGAGCTTTTTCGAATATTCATCATTTAAAAATAAGATTAATTAATATATGAGATAGATGGTTCCTATTATGTTGACGGTGCTCAGTGAAGACAGCATGCATTGAGAAGAGTGAGATTTTGATTAGATTTGGTCTTTTTGAAGTGACATTTATCTCTTATTACAACGTGTTGATCAGTCCCTAAACTCTTTTCAACTATCTTTTAAAGATTCCATTAAGAGTCTGGGTTTTGTTTGGTTTTCCTGTTTGCTACAGATTCGTTCTCCGAAAACCTTAAAGGTTAATGTCATGCTTGTGGGTATGCTTTTTAATCTCTAGCTATGCTCTTCATTTGGTTCTTTTATGATTTTTTAGTACAGATTAGTTGCGGGTTCTTTGGTGTTATTCAAGAACATGAAATTTACGGTCTTATTTTAGATACAGTGATTTTTGGTTGGTGGGTGTGTTTATATGATGTTTTCGGTGCCGTAAGACTGTGATTTCCCTTTTGTGATCAAGTGTTGATATGATTCCTTCTTTTTATATGAAAGGGATTTGATGCAACATCTTGATTCTGCTAATATGTGGTTTCAAGATCCTTTGTTGAATCTCTTTTTCTTTTGTTTCTGAACACAACTGTTGAATTGCTTGTGGGTATACTGTCCAGATCTTTTGATGTATTGATCACCTACCGTGCTTGTTTCTCGAATCTGTATGCATCTCTGAGTCGATTAATACCAGATGAGATTGGACCTCTTGTATCTATGGGTCTGATATTGAACCTTTTCCTTGTGAACATCATTATTATCTATAACTATCATGAGACACTCTCATCAGGCTAATTCCTTGTTTTACAATATTTATTGTGATAAAGAACACATGGTTTTATTCCCTTTTCTGGGTTCTGGGCTATTCATCACTGGTTTCCAGCCTTGGGACCGTTTTATGTTGAACTGACAATGATTTTGCATTTTCTTGCAAAATCTCACTTAATTTCTTGAAAATTTTGTTTCTTGTGTTCATTTGAGCATGATCTTGCTCTCAAATGTGAGTTTTCTTCGGTATTAAGCGCTGATGCGAAAAATATGTTTTATGTTTTGGTTTAAAGATTCCATATATTTCTGGATGCAGGTGCTACTGCATAACAGGCTTAAGAACTAATTTGGTCATATTCACTCTTTACAAGCTGTGAAGACAAAGAGCAATTCTATTAAAAAAGAAGAGTTCAGGCTTTTGCTTGAAACCATACAGATGGTAGACATGGTTCAGAACCTTGAATCTATCAAGGGCACTGGAGGATCCATCAAGGTTGGGACCACTGGAACAATCGGATCATTGATGACAAGGGAACTGGAATCTCTTAAATCTAAATCACAGGCATTAGTATCTCATCAAGATAATCCTAAGACTGTTCCCTGTAGTGCGACAACTCCTAGAGGACTACGAACAAGAAAATCATTTGATGAAGCAAGCTGCAGCAGTACTAAATGTAGAAGCCCTGAAACAGCTCGGAAGATGAAAAGCTACACTAGAAGTGCTCATCGAATGCCAATGCTCCGCTCTGAGAATGTAGCACTGGAGAGAACTAGTAGCAGGGAGAAAACCAAAAAGAAAGGAACTAATATTGTTGAAGTTGTAGATATAAAATGTGGTCAACCAGATAAGGCGTGGACTAACCCTATAACCAGCAAACTCAGGAAACTTGGTTTCTCAAAGCTATCTGAGAGCATTATCTAAACTTGAAAGTTCTTGACATCAGATTTCAGGTTCCTGTAACTGAACTCTGAAATACCTACTGGCCGGTGGTTGTTTGAAACTTCCACCATAGAACACATGCTTGGTAGAAGCCTGCTGGTCCCTTTCTTTTTCTTTTTTGGTGTTGTCATCACAGATCCAAGAGAGGGTTTGGATTGAGTAGTACTGGTTGAGGCTATTCCAGGGGTATGGGACTTGAGCTTCTGAGAGCTTTCTGGACAGCTTAATTCTAGTTGGCTGGAATATCTGATTTCTTGCATTATTAGGGAACCAATGGTTCCTCGGCTGCCTATATCTACAGGAGTCTGTGCTGCCATGTCTTCAGGGACTTTTGTGGTTATGGTGCTGGATCTATACTTGGCTTTGTCTGTACAAGTGAAGTAGGCTTGCAGATGAAGAGAATTGGGTTTGGGATCTAAAATGCTTCTCTGGGGCATATAGTGATTAGCCCTATCTATACCAGTGTTTTAGCATGAATTCTATACCTCATGTTCTTTATCTGAAGTGAAGAGCATTGGAATTTTCTCTATTCAAGAAGATTAGATGTTGACATGTTCATTTTGCTCACATCTTACCTCCCTCACCAGTTAGTGTCAAACGATGGTCCTTATTCAACTTTAAGTGCTTTTCAGCAATGGAAACAGTTGCTTCATCTTCTTTTCTTTTGCTTGCCTTTTTTTTCTGCCATTGTGAAGGGTTCACAGGAAAGATATGACCACTCAATTGGGAAGCCATCAAAACTGTGTTAAAGGTGACTGTTGGATGAGTTTTTTTTTTTTTAATTTATTTTAAACTTAGGTAAAAGAGAACTGCACTCACTCATTTTCTTCCATTAAAAGAAATGAAGAAAATAAACAAAATAAGGTTATAATTCTCCATTTCATCGATGCATTAGTCAAAGGACGTTTTAGACAATCAATCAAATTTGCAATGGCATTATTTTTAAAGAACAGAGTCTCTAATTGTTCTACTGGAGCTTACTGAGGATCATAAATTTTTTTTTAATTCTAAGTTATTTTTATGAGATGGAAGGAATATATAATCATAAATTTATTTTGATTAATAAATAAAAAAAATTTAATATACTATTATAAATTCAATTCTCATAATACCACTTGTGGAGTGATTCATGACGCACGGATTTAAATGGGTGTGCCCTGGAGAGATGATTGTTGATGGGCTTGCGAGTTCCCATCTATGGGCTTCCCAACATGAAAAAGGAAAACGTGGACATGTGCACACCCTTATCCTTTCCACTCTGTTACCCTTTCAATGGAAAGACACTCGAGTTGAGTGGATAGAACATCAGTTCCTTGATTTTTTGTTGGTTCTTACAAAACACAGTAATGGCCTCAATACCATCATGTACAAGTCATCTTCCCTTCACTTCCAAACCGCAAAAGTCTCCATCTTTTTCTCCCAAATTCAGTTCTCAGTTTCTGGGTGTCCAAAATACTGTTGGTTTTGTAAGACCCTGCAGAATTGGACCCTCCAATGGCTCGAGAGTGAAGTGCTGGTTCAAGTTTGGTAAAAATGGTGTTGATGCTGAAGGAGCTGGCATTTATGGCAGCCAATCCCGTGATGACTTTGATAGAGATGATGTTGAGCAGGTTCTCTCCCCCTCCCTCTCTCTTTCTATTTACAAGTGTAGATTTCGTGCGTTAAAATTATCTTTGCTAGTTAATTGAATTTTGGGATTGGACGAGCTTTCTGATCCATCTATACCCTTTTTCTTAATGTTGCTTTTATTGTCTGCTAGACATGAAACTTATTGTCCAAAAGATACAGCTTGACTGAAACTTGGCTATGACATTGTTCCTTCTTGTACTGATTAGAACTTAGACAACATGCTCACTGCTCACTCGTGGTCATGGCCTAGTGAAGCAACTTAGGTTATGTACATACACCAGCTAAGTTATGATTCGTGAAAATGCAGTCTTGACTGAAAAACATTTGACCATTTGCAGTACTTTAACTACATGGGGATGCTTGCTGTTGAAGGTTCATATGATAAGATGGAGGCTCTCCTAAGTGAAAATATTCATCCAGTAGACATCTTATTGATGTTGGCTGCTTCAGAAGGTGACAAGCCAAAAATTGAAGAGTTATTAAGAGCTGGAGCAAAATATACTGTGAAAGATGCTGATGGCAGGACCGCACTTGATAGGGCCAATGAAGAAATCAGAGAATTCATCCTCGAGTTTTCAGTTCAAAAGGCATGAATTAGATAAATGTAACAATCCATTTGCTTGCATCTTCTCAAGCTATATGTAAGTTTGACCATTTTGGCTTCTGTTTTGGGAAGAGGTGAAATGCAATGTTTTGATGGTAAAATGAATATTGAAGACTGTGAGTGTAACCAGGCCATTTTAGATG